>VYZM01003660.1:139527-225970 GCA_013398915.1 Dromas ardeola
GAGGGGAGCGCCGCTGCGGCGGGAGGCGGCGGCCCTCACAGGGACGGGCCGGTTCCCGCCGGGCGGTCTCGGGGGGGCTGAGGGCGGGGGAGCGCTGGGGGCTTCCCGCCGGCCCCCTCCTCCCTCCGGATCTGCCTCACAGCGGGGTGGAAGGAGCGGCCTTCTCCTGCCCCGCTGGTGCAAAGGCTCGGTAGGGTTAAAAGTAACGGTGCCATGAGGGAAGAGGAGCGAGTCGCGTCCGCCCCTCGCTTGGTTTCCACATTGAAGACACACTGCGTTCCCAGGCAGTCGCGGCCTGCTGTCCTGGCCCTCCTGTAGGGATAGCAACGGCTCCGATTTCACTTTCACTAACATTAATACTTCAGTTTTTTAATAATAGTGATAACCGATGAGGTCTATGGGGAAGTCTTCACATCCGATCGCTTGCCAGCCTTGATCCGTGTAGCAGATGTGCCAAGAAAGGGCAAATGGTCGCCAGGGCCCGGCGTCGCAGTGCTCCTGTCCCTGCCCGTGTCCCCACGACACCTCCGCCGTCCGTCTGGCGACTAACACAGATGTGTCTCAGAAGTGATTCAGCACAAACGAACTGTATCTTCGTGGGGCGGCTTTGTTGTTTTTTTTTTTCTAACCCCAATAGTAGGCATGAGTGTTGTTCCAAAATACCAGCTGGCAAGGTGCGAGATGCTGTCTGGCAGCGGAGTGCTCCCGCTCGTGCAGGGGCTGCGTCGGCTGCGCAAAGCCTGAGAAAATCCTGCATAAAGCTCCAGCAATCTCGGGAGCACCCTGTTTATATTCTCTTCATGTTGTCTCATTAGTGCAGAAACTTGCTTTCACACAAACGTTACCACCAACATAATTGCCTAATACAGTTAAATCTCCTGGTTCTCTAAATTTGATGGGTGATTAAAAAAAAGGCCTTATGTCTTTATGAATTAAAAGCTTGCATGGTGGCACAGTCGAATGGAATGTCCCCTCACTCCCTTCAGAAACACTGCGGTGGTGGTCCACAAGGCTTTGGACGCATGTTGACGAAGCATTCGCCCCCGGCGGCACATTCTGCAGGCTTTGTAACTGCTCTAATGTTTTATGCAGCCCAGGTCCAAAAGAAACTTTGTAAGAGAAGTATAAAGGATGTAGATGGAGTGACTGGCCTCGAGTACAGTCCCTGTGAAGTTAGTGACAGTTCGTTCCCGTGAACGCTGCCGTGCAGACATACCAAATTATTTTCTTTCCTCCAAAAAGTCAATGAACTGTTACAAAATTTACTCAGTGTTCCCCCCTTTACAGCAATTTTGCTGTGATTTTCCCAGCAAAATGTTACTGTTTGTGTAATAAGAATGGAAAGAAAATATGCTTTTCTTAACAAGACATGGATGCAAAGCCTATTTAGGATGGATTTCATGTCTGCAGCATTGGGAGGTTTGGCTCTGATGAAAATCATGTGTGTAGTTAGTTGTTATACACACTGCGAGTCTCAAATGACTGGGATTATGTTCTTCCAATTTAACAAGGTTATCCATTCAGTAAGTGGAGAGAGATGAGTCAGAGCACAACCCCAGATCCCAGCTCTCATCAATTTAACAAGTAAGGACAGTCTGAATCTGACCCTTCCACTCTGAACAGACAATCCTTACTGAACAGTACATGCAATTACAATTTTTCATTCTCTTCAAATTTTGAATATTAGAATCAGAGGAAACAACCTTATCAGTGTGACACTGGACCTTTCATTTGAGAAGCTGTTAAATTTAGCTGTAATTTTTACTGCTTTAAGAAAAGAAGATACTGAGATGGTGTAAATTACTCTTAAGAGCCAGGCCATTTTTTACTGAAGTGTAATGGAAAGGTGCCTGAGGGAGCCTGGCATTCACGGAAGTCTGATTCAGCAGTCTTCTTAATTACCCACTAAATGTGCATGTTCATTGTGCAAAGGGAAGGGGTCACTTCAGCGATCAGAGTGAATCGGGATAACCTCTACAGGAGCTCACCGGTACTCCCCGCGTTTACATTGTGCCATGTCTCTGTGCGCAGGCAACAGGACAAGCTGCTAAACCAGCAAGGACAGTTGTCATCGCTGGTGTTCCAGATGGCCTTCTGCATGATGATGTCATGACTGACATACTGGTGATTCACTTCCAAATGTCCAAGAATAACGGGGGAGATGTGGAAGAAGTTTTGTATCCAACAATGGAAAAAGGAGTTGCATATGTAACTTTTGAAGATCAAGAAGGTATTTAGATTAATACATGAAATGTAGCTGTCTCCCAAAGAATTAGCCCCAGATAATTTTAAATTGTTTACTGGTACTAGGATTTTATAGAACCGGGAGACTAACACCTCTCTTTTAGTCAGTCAAAATTTTAGGTTTTTATTTCTATTTAGTGAAGACATGACTCTGAACAGGCTTTGTGCAAAGCGTTTGTTATGTTTGTTTTTAGGAATACATTTATATCATGCATAACAGATAGGATTTTTGTAGTCAGAGCTTTGAGAATAAATCTTTGCCAATTAGCGTTCTAAGAAGACAGGATTCTGTCTCTCTCTCTCAACAATTTTGATTAATACGTAAAATATTAGGCAAGAGTATTGAATTGCCTGCGTGTATGTCTGGGAAATTGTTAGGGAAAACATCAAGAGAAGACCACCTGTGAAGTGTTCTGCCATCAGACTGGCAATGGCACATTACCTTACTGTGCAACAAGTGAGTCTGCCTTTCTCTTTAGTTGTAGAGAGTGTTCTAAAGAAGCATGAACATCAACTAGAAGACAAGAGGTTGCCCAGATACTATCCGCTAAAAGTAACCCGTTACTGTGAACACGTAAGTGCATTCGTAATTTATCTAGTTGTACTTCCATTGTTAGGTTAACCATTAACTTAACTTCTCTAATTCAAAATTCTAGGTCTTCATCTCTGTCACGTCTATCCTCAATATGTCTATTTTCAAAGATCAGTTTGTTTTAGAAGATCTGATACAAGAACTTAAAAAGAAGAGCACAGCTTTGAGCTTTGGTCCGTTGCAATCCAATGGGCATATTTCTGTTCAAGGGTCATTTCCAGCAATCAAATTGCTAAGAGACTTTCTCTTACTAAAAGCAAAATCCCTTTCAGAGAATGACAAAGGAGAAGAAAGTAAGTCCCATCAGAGACCAAGGAGGAGGCTACAGCAACGCAGACTTACCACAGAGACAAGTAACTTCATTTATAATGCGGATTGGGAAAAACAAGTGGTTGTTCTCGACACGGATATATATCGCTACATGAAGTGCTTTTATCCCAGGACATTCCTAGTAAATGATGATGTTGTAATTTCAGACATTACTGATGGTGATGTAACTACAGTGTATATTGAGAAAGCTGGAAGTAGGTGTGATGCTGAACAGGTATTAAGAGTCAAAGAGAAAATTGAAAATCGGTCTCTCAAACTCCATAATGCTTTACGTAAAGAAAGGATTTACTTTGAGGAACAAACTGGAGATGAAAAGCGGAGATACGAACGGGCGTGTGAAAGTCTAAAACCCCATTACCCTCATGTTTTGATTGTTCCTTATGATACTCACATTGATGTTGTAGGAAATTCTTCTGAGGTTTTTGAATTTATAAAGGGAGTGAGCAGTAAGATTCAGAGCCCGCTTCAAACCAGGTAGGAAGTTAGTGTTCATGCTTTTTAACACATTGTGCTTCTCACACAGACTGTACTGGTGCAACCTGTGCACCTCTGTGTCCCTGCAGACCTGTCACATTCCTCCCACTCACGGGCTGGGAAGGGGAAGTCTGCACATGAGGGTGAACAAGCCCCAAATACCAAGTAAAGTTCAGAACAGGAAACAAATGGTCTCTGTACCTCTCGTGAGCTTAGAGACCGAAGAAGTTAAGCCTCCTTTGTCCAGATATAGCCACCTTTTTCCTTTTGTTAGCTGTGTTCTGGGCGCACAAATGCACTCATTCAGTCTTGCTGTCAGGGAGCATATGATAAGAAAAGAGGATTTTTTTTTTAAGAGTTCTCATTAGCATAAGAATTCAGACTGACAAAGCTGGGCGAGCCAATCTGATATGACATACTGCGTTGAAGTTGAGTTACGTTTCTTTGTGCCGGGAGACGACCACTGAAAACAGGAATGGTGGCCTTCTGTTGCCTTTAATCGGCAGAAGGAAGTTCTTGTCATTGGGATGCACGAAGAAGATAAAGCTTTGACACTTGAGGGGACAGAATGTTTTATTAAGTTTACAGGCTTGTCATGTCCTGAGAAAGACCTTAGAAGATGGCATTGGAAGTTCTTGACAGTAGAAAATAAGTGAGTTTGTTTTCATAAGAGTGGTAATGGGGTGTTTTGCAGCTGTAACGGCATTTGCAGCATCCCTTGACAGCATGTTATTTAGACATGAAAGTATATCCAAAGTTTTGATGGGAAAATCTTGGGACATTTAGACTTTTGAATCAGATTCAGTTTATGCAAGTCTGTTTATATATCCATTACAAGGGTCCAAATGGCCATCCTAATTTAGGCTTTTTATAAAACTGATTTAGAAAATAACTTACTTTATGATATCAGTGTGTTCAGGATACTTTGTCAAAGCAGTGAGAGCACCAGCTCTTTTGTCTTATGTGCAGGAAAAGTTTTATTTTTTTATGCCATTAAAGAAATTAGTTATACAAAATACCATGTCTGTGTTCTTTTGGTTAGAAGCCCAAACCTAAAGCCTAAGAAATGCTTTAGGCATTTTCTTTTCAGGACTGATTATCCACTGCAATTATGCCAGTGAAAGATAAAGTTGTTAAACTAGTGCCAGTGCTCTGTATTAAAATACACTGTCAAAGTGAGAAGATGATGAGCTTAAGCACTTTGCTGAATTGGAAGTAGGGGGAGTAGTATTTAAAGAATTAATTTCTTCCAAGTTCCCCTGAGGCTAGTCGGTTCACTGAGGGAGTCGGAGGTGGGGCTGAAGACGGGTGCCCAGAGTCGGGCCCTGGAAGAGCCCCTCTTGTGCTGCCCTCCAGCGCTGGGCTCTTTTGGGTGCTCCCCACAGAGCTTAAGCAAAGATGGGAAGTTTTTCAACCTTGTAAAAGAGAAAATCCTCTATGAAGGATAATCCTTTAATGAAATTAGTGCCCTTCACTAGTGTCCGGATTGCGCTTCCCTTCTCTTTCCTGAAGAGCCCCATTTCTCTCCGATTCATAGCATTAGTATTTCCTGTTCATTTCAATAAATGTTTAGAGCTAGGCTGGTAAACCAGTGGCACTGGTGTCATTTTGAATCCTGACTGGTTACTACTGGCTGAATGCCACTTTTTGAGTCAGGTTTGACCACAGGACAGTTTGCAGCAGTGGACGGGTGTCACTCGGGTTTTGTTGCCTGGCAAGCAAGTGGTTTTCACTGAACGCTTTTCAGTCAAAACCTGAAAATCTTGAAAACATCACAGTTGGATAAAATTTCATTGTTGAATCCTGGTTCAGTTGCAGCAGCTCTTCTGATTCACTTGCCAAACGCCCTTTTGCCACCACGTCCTTGGCAGCGCTCAGCTGCGGCGTGCCGGGGCCGTTTCTCGCCCCCAGCCAGCGTTGTCTCATTGTTTCCTGGTGCTCTCCCATCTGCCGTCCCTGGTCTCATACTAAGAATGTCATTTCTTTAGACAAAAAAGAGCTTTGCGTTGGTTGGTTTCTGTTTATGGAACGCCTAGTAAATAGGGATCTGGATCCGGGGTAGATGAGCAAATAGTAGCTTTTGTTATGCTCCAGGCTTTCTGGGGCTGGTTTTTCACGTCAGATTTGCAGCAGCCTTGGCCAGGAACGTGCCACCTTTGTCACCTCTGATGGTTCCTTGTGGCTGTGCAAGGGCAGGGTCTTTCCTAGTGACAGTAGAGAGGCTGTGCCACCTACAGCCTGTGACTGATGGAGCTACTCTAAGATTTGACCCCACAGAGGAACCTGCTTTCTGCAGCAGGGCAAAAAAAAGCTGTGATCCACCAGGATAGACCAGCGTTTGCTGTAAAACATAAACAGCGTTTCAGGAAAATAACATCATAAGCGAAGCACGCATTTGTTCCTTCCTTCACGATGCAGATACCACAGAAAACAATAGATGTTTAGGAAAAAATTAAAGTCCGATTTTGTCATTACCATGAATACTTAAACAAATACAACAAAACAAATCGGTCTTAGGTCCGGTAAGAGACTTGCCAGCTCTTATTCTCACAGTTATTTTTATGGCAAGCAAAGCACTGCTGTATCTATTAAACTCCACTTGACAAAGGCATTTAGCATTTGTGTATATTGGAAAATATCCGGGAAACTGTATCAGATGTTTTTCCTAGATCTAAACCAGTGGTGCTGACTCAGTATTCTCAGCATCGGGTTTGCACTTTTAATTTTGGATAGAGAATTTGCTCGTGGGGCCTCAACAAAATATTTGTCCTTATTGCTGTGCCGACGCTTGCTGCCCTTCACCAGAAGGCAATACATAACAGTTCACGTTGTAAAAATACAAAGCCTGATTTTGACTTCATGTGCAACTCCTACTGACAAAGCCTAAAAAATAAAAAAAAAATTAAAAAGTCACAAATAGCAGCAGAATCTGAGCCCAGTTCCTGGCGGTGCCCTGCTATGGTCAGTGGGTTAAGCACCATTTTCTGTCACCTGACAACCTGAGGATTCAAGAAACAATTTGACATCCCTTAGCAGGAAAATACTGGATATTTTGGAGGCAAAAGCAATCTCCTTGTTGACCAGAGTGGATGGAGCAAGAAAGACTTAGTGAAGTCCTTTCACCATCACTGGCACAAAGTGCTGCTCTGGCGGGGCAAAGGAGGGACAAAACCTCCTTTACTCCTCATTGTACCTGTGCAGCTAATTATGAAATGTAAAAGGTTAATTCGATTCCTGCAGGAAGGAGGTTGTTCCAGTAGGAAAAAAAGCCCTTCCCGCAGGCTTAATTGTTGTCATCCAAACTGCTTCTGCCACCTTCGAGTTGCATTGAGACTTTCTCTGGGCATGTTTTAAAAAATGCATATCCTACAAAAGACCTGGCAGGTCTCCTGAAATGTCACCAGAGAGACATTTTGTTGCTACTTTTGGAAGCCGTGTCTCTTATTTAAAAAAAAAAAACCAAACCAAAACAACAAAATGATGCGCAGGAAAAATAAACAGCATTACTAGCAAATAACTCATTCTTTAAGACAATTTTTAGGCTTACATCTTCATGTGGCCACGCTGGAGACTCAGAACCATAAAACACAGATGAAAACAGCCAGGAGCCATCAGCCGAGGACGGAGGGTGAGCGCGCAGGGTGGTGGGTGAGTCGGTACCTGCAGCCCGCGGGGGTGGGATGGGGCCGAGAGGAGACGAGTTCTGCAGTCTGTGTATCCGGAGGAGCCGAGGCTCTTCGCTTCGCTCCGCTTCCGCTCTCGGGAGGCTCCCATAAACAAACACACACGGTCCTGTTTTGTTGCGCCTCTTGTGCAAGAGAAAAGCAGCTGTAGAGCAGGGCCGAGCTCACGCGGGGGAAATTCCTTCTCCATTGCACAACATTTCTGCGGTGACTCCTTCCCTTGCATTCAGCGCGGCGGGTGGGTGTTTACGGGATACATGGCTTCTATCCAATTTAATTCAAAATAACTCATTTCTTGTCCTTTGGGCTTCTACTCTTCAATCTGCTGCAGTTACTGATGAAAGGACCTTTTCCATCCCTCTCTTTTAAACTACGAGCATAGTGAAATCACATGTAGATGCTTTACCATTTTCACCAAGCATTAGAGGATGGGAGTCTTCCCTGATTTCTGCAGGAGGCTGCTGAAGATAACCAGACAACTTGGCTAAGAGGAAAAGAATAATTCATAATTAATTGTAATTATTATTTTTTAAAAAAACCACACAAAATAGAAATACTGAGTCAAAACTGCACAACAATTCAGAACTGACCGAACCTGGTCTGGTTGTACTTACTTTTTCCTTAGCTATAAAGTTGCAGAACATCTGCTGGAAAAAATGTCCCTTTTTCTTCTTCGCCTAACACAGCTTTTCCTTTGTCTCCTGACACCCATTAATGACCTTTAAAGAAACCTTCTAAAAGTAACTCCGTTAAGAAGAAATACTACCTCTAATGGCAGCAGCCACTGCTGCTGGAGCATTGCATTAAAGCCATTTTTCAGGTGGATTTCCCCACTCGTTACTGCTACCACCTTTGTGATAGGAGCGGTATGGATCAGGACCTGCTACACAGAGTACTTTACCAAAAAAAAAAAAAGCTGTATAAAATACTGGAAAAAACAAAGTTCTATGATCTTTGTACGGGTGAAATCGTTACATACTCCTTGAATCCCTGACACCACGGAGGAGGGAACACATGGCATGCTGAGCACGGTACGTACAGATGGCAGTGCTGTCGCTGGGACCGAATCCTGCAGAAGAAGGGGGGATTTTCTCCAAGGTGGAAGCCATGGCTGACAGTCACAACTCATCCCCGATCAAGCTATGAGCAGCAGGCTGCACGTAGTGCATATGGAGCTGCACACCCTATTCTGTAGCTGTGCTCCAGGAACAGCTTGATATTTCCTGGCAAGCTCAAGGGTGCCAGAACATGGAGATGGTCCATATCAGGTCAGGTCCTGACTAACAGCTAGTGATGTGATCTGCATCTCGGGCTGGACGTGAGGAGATGTGCAGGGACCACCTTCCCTAGAGGGTTCCACCAGCTGGACTTTGTCCCATCGACTTCTCCTGCCATAAACACGGGGAGCACAAGAGGGAGCCAGATGCTTTGGAGCTGAAATCCCAAAGTCTCTGCTGGGGTCCTGCCCGACGCCAGCCAGCGGAGGGAGGAGATGCCAGAAACAGGTCCTGCTCAGTCCCTTAGCTGGTGGAAGCGGAGCTCAGGTCACGTTTGCCTAGAGCAGATGTTGGGAGTGGTCCCTTCCAGTCCTTCATCGCTCAGGAGGTGCTCTTACATCACCTTCTTTCAAGGTTATATAAAAACGGGTAAGGAAATGGAGCACTTCACTGATTTCACACTGAAATTACGGGTGGATTAGATGACCAGAAGGCCAAGCACTGCTGTAGTTAATCCCTTGTTAAGTATCATTACTTCAGCCCGCAGAGCCCTGAACCAGGCGAGCACAACGTGACACCATGCAGGGCAGATCACCTCGGTGCTCACCTGTGGGGGGTGACCACCCCATTACCGCTCCTCTGAGACAAAGGGAGTGACCAGAAAGAAGAGCAGGCGAAACCCAGCAGTTCTGCTCTCTGGGGGTGATGCTCCCCGCTAACCTCCATCCCCCGGAGGTGAGGATCTGCCATGGAAAGCTGTGCTTGGATTCCAGCTTACCTGCACTGCTCTGGGGCTTCTGGTCTCCTCCAGATCCCACCAAGTACAAGGGCTTTGGAGGAGAAACACCAGCTCAGGGCCACCACTGCACTCGGGAATTTAACCCTTCCTGCACATAAGGATCACCCATCCCATCTCCATTGGAGCAGCTGGCACTGAAGTCAGTGGGCAGTGCTGGTACGTATCCATGGGTTTGACTTTCAGTTCAGACGCATTTTAAAAACCAAAACAAAATAAAAAAAAAAAAAAAAAAAAAAAAAAAAAAAAAAAAAATCCATCCACTTTGGCATGGATTCTGGCAAGTCTTTCCTAGCATTATAATAAAAGCAACACCTCTCCTTGGTGTTGCAAATAGACGTGTCCTGCCTGGCCTGCACATGGGGCCTTAATTCGCAGAAACTCGCCATTTTTACTGTCGTCTGAGTGCTTCTGTTTATTAGCAGATACAGCCAGTTCTTAACAACTGGAAAACGTTAATGCACACAGTAAACACCATTGAGAGTGCTTTCTTCCCCCTCGAAGTTATATGAACGCGTCCCCCGTGAGTTAAGGGATTTGGCATTTCTCTCAGGCATACTTTACATTTTCCAAACTTTCTGAATAACACATTGAGAGACTGAAGCATCTGCACTGCCAAACCAAATGAGAGAAGAAACGATTTTGCAGGCTCATTAATGCCTCGCACTGACAGGCCTGGAGGGGGCTGCGATTTTATTTACATAGGGTAGAGACAGGCCTTCGGGGAAGCGCGGTGTCATTTACATGGAGGAGAGATGTTCCTTCAGGGGTGGGGTCTCATTTAGATGCAAAGGGACAGGAACTGGGAGCGCAGTCTTACACAGGGAAGGTTTTACCCGTGCTTCCAAAAACACACTTAAAAACATGGTTGTAAATACCGTTCTTGGTGGCAGCTGGAATATTTTTCCCCATACGTGGAGCTGTTGGAGTTGAGCTATGCCAGCTATCCCACTGCGAGCAGAGCCCCTGAGAGCAAACGAGGGTGAATTAGCTACGGAGGAAAGAAACAGAAGAGAACTTGAAGATGGAACGACTAAGAAAATAACAGTATTTATAAAACTACAGTTGTCAACTCTCCCTCCCAAACTCTCCTGAAGTCAAACCCAAAATAACTGTATTTATCTAGTTGTTGGCTCCATGCTATTTGCAGAGCTGTCCCTCTGCCCCCCCATCGCCGTTCCCCAATGTGCCCAACCAACGCACACCGAGGTTGTCCCCAACACACCGCAGCCTGCCCACACCGCCCACCCCCCTCGGTGCCTCTCCACAGCCAATGAGGTCTGGTCCTCACCGCCCCGGAGTCATCCTCCCAGCCTCCAAGAGAGCTGATGATTAATTGAAGCCAGCTGCTTGGCTCCCTCGCCTTCTTCCCACACCACTTTGCATTCCTGCTAAAGCACACGAACCGCCCCAGAGCTCTGCTTGGCTTTTCTGGAGCGCGCAGCAGTGATGGTGCAGAAACAAGGCCAGCTTTCACACCGCCCCTCCTCTTTGCTGGCTGTAGATGTTTAGGTACCAGACACTCACAGTGCGGAACTCAGTGTGCAATGTCATCAGCCTCAGAAGGTATTTAAAGTCTTGTTGATTTGGGGCCTGTCTTACATTTTTAGCTTTTTGTGTTATGTTCTCAGTTTTTTAATGTGGGTAACCTTGAAGAGCCTCCAGACTTCCAGTACTGCCATAGCAATCACATATTGAGTATCTACTCAAATACGAGATCCTCAAGAATCATTGAATGGTTTGGGTTGGAAGGGACCTTAAAGCCCACCCCGTGCCACCCCCTGCCCTGGGCAGGGACACCTCCCACCAGCCCAGGTTGCTCCAAGCCCCGTCCAACCTGGCCTTGAACCCCTCCAGGGATGGGGCAGCCACAGCTTCTCTGGGCAACCTGGGCCAGGGGCTCACCACCCTCACAGCAAAGAATTTCTGCCTCAGATCTCATCTCAATCTCCCCTCTTCCAGTGTAAAACCCTTCCCCCTCGTCCCATGGCTCCCGTCCCTGATCCAGAGTCCCTCCCCAGCTTTCCTGGAGCCCCTTGAGGGCCTGGAAGGGGCTGGAAGGTCTCCCCGGAGCCTTCTCTTCTCCAGGCAGAACCCCCCCAGCTCTCCCAGCCTGTCCTCACAGCAGAGGGGCTCCAGCCCTCCCAGCATCTCCGGGGCCTCCTCTGGCCCCGCTCCAGCAGCTCCGTGTCCTTCTGCTGTTGGTGCCCCAGCGCTGGAGGCAGCACTGCAGGGGGGTCTCACAGAGCGGAGCAGAGGGGCAGGATACCCCCCTGGCCCTGCTGCCCACGCTGCTGGGGATGCAGCCCAGGCTGCGGGGGGTTTCTGGGCTGCCCAGCGCACGTCGCCAGCTCATGTTGAGCTTCTCATCCACCAACACCCCCAAGTCCTTCTCCTCAGGGCTGCTCTCAAGCCATTCTCTGCCCAGAGTGATGCTCATCTTACCAGAACTTAGAAGCCCAGTAGGAAGTCAGTTGCCTGAACTAACTATCTAGATGAAAAGCAGAGATGGTAACTCTTAGATAGTTCTGGATTCTTGCTACTTGTTTTTAGCTAAATCTTTTGCCTCTGCTTACCTGCCTGCTTTGCTGTCCAGTTGGGAATGCAGAGGATGGCACCAAAGGGCTGGTGGTGCTTCTCCTGCAAGAGCCCTGGCTTGCCTTGCTTGTGACATGCATCCAGTGTCACCAAGGTTAAATCCAGTGTCACCAAGGTTAGCGTGCAACATTGTCCTTGTGTTTCTAGGTTCCATACCGTGTGGTTGCTGGGATCATGGACTGGTTAACCCGTGTGCTCAGCATTCCCCCAAGTTTCCCAGTACATGGACATAAAGCAAAACCCTTGCGTGTCTAGCAGATCTCTTCCGGCTCTTGGATGAGTATCCCAGATGCACAACCGTAGGTGAGGTCTGATTTAGTTTCCTGAGCATTCCAGGTGCTTGGAGCCGGCAACTGCCCTGGTATCTGATAGAAGCCTTCCCAATCAGGTGTTTGTGCTCCTGACCCGTTTTGCTCAGCGACAAATACTGCGTGCTGAGAGTGCCACCAAGCCAAAGTGTTAAAAATGAGCACGCCAGAGGCCTTGCAAGTCAGCTGCGCTCGGTTTGCTCGGCACCTCAGCCTGAGCCCATCAGCTCTTGAGCTCGTATCTTCGTGTCAGCTGACACTTGTACTGCTTCTGTGTCAGCCAGTCCCGAGGCATATGCGTCACCCCTCCCAGGCTTTACGCAAATACAAACAAGTAAATAAATACCTGGGTCACAGCACTAAAGAGTTAAGAAAGCTCTGTGTTCTTCCCCAGGGGAGAGTCTATTGCAACTTGTAAACACTTGGTGTCTATTTCCAGGTGGTAATTAAAACAGCTTCCCCCCACCAAGGCGGTATTACATCAAGAGGCTGACAATTTCCTGGAGAAAACAGCTGTGTTTCCACTAATGAGCCTCAAGATCAGCAAAACGCGATGGCTGCGCGCAGTTGTAGCTGCGGCTCTGGCACATGAGACCCAAAGACCCTTTGATAATTCTTACTGGTGTTTCTTAGAGGTTTTTGTTTCTCCTACTGTTATTATGCCAGCTTGCAAAAGTCTGCTCATCACGCTGTGGAGTTTTTCCTTTTAAATATTTGCTGTGGATTGTTGGTAATTCAACCAGGTAACGGTGACACGTGGAATGGGCTCTGCCAGGAGAGGGCAAATTGGGGCAAAATAACCAGATCAGGGAAGGGACAAGCACAGAGAAGCGTGTTTCTGAGTTTCTGGAAGAAACACATTTTCCTATCATGCAGATCAATGAAACTTCTTTTTTTTTTTTTTTTTCACAGGATGAATTAATTTTTGCAGGTCTGGAGCAGGCATGGGAGTTTGAGAAATGGTTTCATTCCCTTCACGTGGCATATTCACATTTTCCCAAATTACTTTGCGAATAACTGGCGCTCTTTAATAGGGAAGCTGGGCAAAATAAAACAGGGTTGTCAAATATTGCTGCTAAGTTGCAGATTCTTCACAACCGTACCGGGCTGGCAACAGCTAAAAGGGAACAGATAAAATTGTGATGGTCGTTCATCTTAATGGTTGCGTCGGTGAGTAGATATTGGTAGCCCTGCTATTGTGAACCTGGTTTGCACGCCCACGTGCAATGCTGCTAATGGCTAGGGGACGAATGGTGTTCTGCGCTGAATTTATACTTGAATTTGTGCTGTTGTATGAATAGGCGATAAATACAGGCATGGCTGGAGCATGGGAACAGCAGCAGGTCGGGAGCAGAAGTCCTGACTCCAGACTGCTGCTGAGGTCAGCCCCAGTTTCCCATCACCTCAAAAGGAGCTGGGACTTCATCCTTTGTCCTGGGATGCGTGGGTTTTGGTGGGCACCCACGCAGGTCTGTATCAAACACAGGGAAAACTGGTAGATAGATTTGAAAAAGGTCTGCCCTTCAGCGGCTTGTGCCAGTCCAGGCTGTGTGATGACGGGGCGCATCTCCCAGGAGGACACAGATCGCCAGGGATGCAGCCGCCTTCCCCAAAGCGAGGTCTTATGTGAATCCCCAGGGCTCGGTCTTGTTTGGCCAAGCAGGAAGATTCTCATGCTCTCATTCTCCTCTGGTGTGGATTGACTCGGCACCTCCACCAGTACCTCCCTCACTCCCTGTGGAGACCTTGCTCAAAGTCATCTTCGTCACCTCTGTTTCTGGGTCCATTTATCAGTAGTTTCCCGCTGCTCTGCTTTCCCGCTGGAGCAGCCAAACCCCCTCGGCTCAAGCAAATCTGGGAGGACTCTATTCTTCTGGGCAAGGTTCAACCACAGCTGAATAGATCAGTCCTGCTTTTGGCCCCTTTGGGAAAGCGTGGCAGGGAAAGCTTGCGCTCGTTGCGTTAAAAATGAGTATTTTCACTATCTCGACAGAAGCCTTCAATCTCCAGGGCCATCAGTCTGTACCCCTGACAAAGATGGAATGAAAGGCAAAACATAATTACTTACATATTACTCCATCTGACATCTTAAATATTAAGACATCTATCTAGTCTAAAATCACTCATATAAATGTGTTTGTGGCACCTTAGGCTTAGGAAATTTTGAATAGCTGAAGCGATAATGTTCTTCAGTTCGGTTGGGCTCCTGGTATAGTATGATTTGGTTTTCCTCAGGAGCAGGGGGTTGGCTACAGCCTCATGCCGTGAAGTTGTGGTCCCACCTGCCATGAACGTTATGCTATTTCTCTTTGCCTCTGGAGATCTATTTCCGTGATAGTCCGCTGCCTTAACGGGAAATTTGAGGCAATGCATCCATTTTTTGAAAAGTAAGCATTATGTAAAATGAGTGTAAATGTCATGTGTTTTCATAACTGTCGAAGTATTGTAATTTCTCTGTTATTTTATAGATTGAAAAATTGAGGCAAAGAGGGCAAATGCTCGCCTGAGGCAACACATTCAATAGCAGAATAACAATTGACAATAACGCACTAAGGTCAGGCCAAAGAAATATTAACACTTTGTCAGCCTCCAGCATTCAGGAAGCACGGGACAAGAGGCCCCATGCCATGTTTTTATTCCTGAACCCCTCCATGTTGAGCTTTCTGCCTTTTGCAGGTGCGCTTTTCCAGCCCTTTAACTGAAAAGCGGATTAAAAAGCCTGAAAATGAAAATAATTGGAAATAATGAAAATAACGACTGCTTAGAATCTCGTGTATTTGCAGAAATCTAAGTTGGCGCCTTAAGAAAAAAAGCAGAGGATTATTGTGGCTCATGATAATGGTGTTACAGCCAGAAAAACCGTGTTACGCTGGTGCTGAAGGCGGCTGAGCGCGAGCAGGGGACGCCTGGGGACAAATTCACCAGGTGCTGCTGAGTTTTCAGATTCACCTTCAGACTTTTCCTGCCGTCCATAGCCAGCTCTCTGCTTTTGCAGCATGTGCTTTGGGCAGTTCACGGAGCTGGAAAATACTTTGTGAAAATTATCTGAATTGAGAAGAAATGAAGAATTTTGAAACCTTCTCCCTAGCCAAAGAAGTAAAACTGACGTAGCAAACACAACTTCTTTTTGTTTAGGGAAAGGAACTGCTGTGTCTGAGGTGGTCCCTTGTGAAAATATGGTTTTATTCAGTGTGCTGTATGTGCCATTCCCAAAACCCGCGTATTTCGTAGCCAAATGGCAGAGCTTGTCAGTTTATTTGGTGTAACAAACCGTGCTTCTGCTCTTCTTTGCCTGAAAAAAGAATTAACTCCAAAAAAGAAAACAGGGGAATTGAATATAAAATAAAAATGGAGGTGCGAAAACTTAGGGACATGGGAATAATTAGAAGTATTTTACTACCCACTGGTACTTAAATGTGAACTGCACTTCAAACATACACCGTTTAAATTACCTCTGCAGCCGTCGGCATCTTTGCGGAGCCTCGCACGCAGAGCTTGTTACGCCGCCCTCTCCTACCACGGGATCCGGGGGATTTGTTCGGCTTCCAGAGAGCACGGAAAAGGGTTAATGAGACCCCCTGGCATTTCGGGGTGAGCGGCTGGAGCCCCGGGGTCCCTGAGCATCACGGCTCTGGTGCGGGGCCCTTTTTTAAGTCTGGATTTCAGCCGTTGCTGGCCTTGGGAATGGGATGTGGGGGTGTGAGGTTATGAAGGGGACCTGCAAGGGTGTGGAGGGTTGTACATCTGTCCGGATTTTTCTATTTGAACTGCATTGTAGGGTCTGTAGTGACTGGGGAAATCGGGGATGGCTCATCTCAGCTCTATAATGCCATTTTTGTAACTGTTATTTTGATTAATTGGATGGCAGCTAATGATGTAACCAGTAGGCTGTCCCTCTTGGCCCCTTCCCCGCTGGGGATGGTGGTGCTGCAGGACCTCCACCAGTACCTGTGCTACAGGACTTTGTGGATGGGAGGCAGGAGGATGGATGGATACGCCTGGGACACCACGTCCTCTGGGTGTCATTCCTGGTGCCCTTCCCGGCATGGTATCCCAGGGCTTTGGGACCCCCTATACACACCTTTACAGAGCCTGTGGATAGTGAGCTCATGTATAAAGCCAAAAAAACATAGCTTTTCTTCCATCAAGAAGTGCTAGAAAACAACATTAATGGCACTTCCCAGGTTTGTTAGCTGCCGCGCTCCTTTCTGTCATCTTCATCACTAAGCAGCTCATTAAACAAATCAAAGCAGGTTTTATGAGGCTGTCTCCTCCCAGATGTGCCCGGTGTGTCCCCTCCAGGGCGCTGCGGGCGCCCCGCAGACGGCAGGGCTGGCACAGGGCACGGGACCGCAGCCTTTGTGCCTGTCAACGTGCGCTTCAGCCGAATAACTTCAGGAGTGGGGTTTCCAGCAGGTCCCGCGGTTGTGCTCAGGTAGAGCCGACTTGCCTGTTTTCCCTCTCTTTGTCAGGATGTGTCCGTTTTGATTGCCTGCACTGCTAACGAGGGTGGTTGGTGGTTTGCGGGAGCCCTCCTTACAGGGGGAAGAGCCACGTGAAACACAGACGGGGTCCCTGTAGCAGCAGTAAAGGAAACCACGTCTCGCTGTTCCCCATCTCCGGTTACCATTAGCCTGTACAGGAACCACTGGTCCGTGGGTGATCTTATACCCCATCTGTTCTGCGGTCTGTGCTACAGCAGAGCGGCACAAAAGGGCGTGTTTATATTGTAGCCGGTTTGTTTTTATTGTTCTTCAAGGTTTATTTTGAGAGTTTGTTTTTTTTTTTTTCAATAACGCATTTATATTTTCCTCCGCAGTGCTTACCTTTAGAGTTGAAGCTGTTAAACCGCAGCCAGATATTTGGCAGCGATGCATCATTTTATGCTCGCACAAAGACCATTAATGTTCACTCGGCGATCGTTACCACGTTAATGAATCGCAGGACGCGTATGCTCGGGTGAGCACAGCTGTAAGGTGGGAACCAAGATTTTCCAAAGAGCTCTGCCAGCCACCGGCGCTGCTTGCTAATGCCAGAGCATGGCTGATCCAGAGTATGTGGTGAGTGGAAGCACCTGGGGGGGTTCATCTTGTGGCACCTACACCTCTAACACCGTGCGGTCACCCATCAGGCTCCTGCAGAGGAGTGGATGCCATGGGAATCTGCCCGGGTAGGTTGATGCTGGAAACATGCCCGGGTGTGCTATGGGAGCGCTGGGCTGAGCCATGGGGCGAGGAACCAGCCCCTCCATCTCACGCCCATCACCCTCTATGGGGCTGGGATTCCCGGATCCCGGGAAAGAATAGCGGAGTATAGATGGAATAGCATCCTGCTGGCGTACGAAACCATGGCAACACTCTTTCAAGCATTTCTAGGCTGTTTAATTCGGCCTAAACACTTTACAGGCGTTTGTCCTTCAGCTATTTTTGTATTTTTATTTTTATGTGGATTTTAATAGACTAGTCTAAGTGCGATTTTTGCCCCTCCCTGCAATTGCCCCTTAAAGGCAGCCTTATCATGTACTGTTAGATGTTTCTCACTTAAAAAGCCTTGGGTAGAAAATAGCTTGGCTTGCCAGAGCATCACACCACTTGCGTGGCATTTTTTTTGAACCTTTGAAATGGGTCTAAAAATGTTCAGACAAAGAGAGGGGCTTTGGCTGGTGCCAATGGCGAGAAGGACGCGATGCTTCATTTTTGTGGGAGCCTGCAGGTTCCCCCCCCTTAATCACAGCGAAGCCGGTGTGATACTCAAGTCAACTAATTGTCGCTATTAAAGAAAAAGAAAGCTCAGACAGTTAATATGGGAGATGTTTTTTGACTTCTGCACAGGCGCTTTTTTTTTTTTTTAAGATTACCCTCAAGAACCAAGAGAACCCATTTAATTCCGAATTTAATGACTTTCCACCATACCTAATTCTACCATTTCCAAGTACATTAGCTGCATGATCTCCAGATTGCTAGAAAGATGTCGTCAGGTACCAGACTGAATGTCAGACATAAAAGCTTAATAAGTGACATGCTTTACATTTTTGGTGCAATCGAATATAAAAGCTTCCACTCAGTTAAAATTACCAGAGGTAATTTCAACACAGCTGTCAAGTCTTCTTCCTAGAAATGGAAGTTTTTCCTAATGTGCTTTTACTGAGATGGAGGAAAGTCATTTCTGATGTAATTTCTTTGTATGCAGGTATTATCGGAGAGAGGTGAAGCTTGACATTTTGCTGAGAAGGTATTTCTGGGGCTGTCCTTACCAGTACGCTGCCGGAGGTGGTCCCCCAGCTCAGAGTGGGGTAGATTTAAGACTGATATCCAGGTCTGAACATGTGGGGCTGAGAGCTGAGGCCACCTGGGGCATGGTGAAACCGATGAATTCTGTTAAATGCCAGAAGATCTGTTTTTTTCGCCCTGCAGAGGTGTGACAGCAAGGAGATGAAATCCCTGCCTGAGATGGTCCCAGACCGTGGAGTAGCCCCAAAGTCTGCCTTTTGAAGGCAAATGAGTTCTCAGTGGGACCTGTGCTGTAGTCCCTCAAAACCACTCAGGTTTGCCATGGGGTGATGTGGAGGAAGGGCTTGGACCCCTTTGCATCTACAGAAGAAAAAAAGAAAAATCGAAAATTCAGTGCTTTCTGCTCTTCATTATTATGGCTTGCGGAGTCAGGCATGGGAAAAAGTTATCCGAGCTCTGTTTAGGATAACAGAAAAATGTCATTTCCATCTTAACAGGCTGCAGTTGGGCCTGTGACACTCACTCAGCCCTGACAAAGCGGGTGCTTAACCCCAAGTACTTTGCTTAAGCACTTTGCTGGATGGGGGCCTTACTGGCATTGACTTTCAAACCAGATGATGAGCCAACCTCAGAGCCACTCAGCTGCCATTGTGGCCTTCAAAAAGGCTTTTCTTTTGAACGGATGTGGCCTTTTGAGAAGCTGATGGCCTTTTACAGTCCGCTGTTGAATGTCACAGGCTGTGCAAGGGTCCCTGTGAGCCCCAAATTTCATTTCAAACACGAAAATAGATGCTTCACCATCTCTGAGTGTTTGTCTCACTGTTTTAAGGGAGAAACTTTTTTTTTTTTTGGAGTAGTTTTGGAATGCCCGGTGCCAAAGTCTTGGAGGGGACAGGGAGAGCTGGCACACGGCTGGGAATGGCGAGGCCGGAGCAGGGAGACAGCTCTGGAACCCCAAAACCTTGCAAGGAGGTTTGGGGCAAGGCTCCCACCTCTCCTTGCCACCATCTCAGCAGCACAAGCCAGGAACGGAGAAGGGGGAAAGGGGTGAAGGATGGGCCGGGGGTCCCTGCATTTGTACTTGGGGTGATGTGTGTGCCCCAAACCCCCTTCCCAGGGTGTCAGTGTCTGCATGCTGTGAGAAACCACCCCATGGTGGGACATGGAGTGTCCGGAGGCTGTGGATCTAATGGGTAACCAAGGCACATGTTGGCCTTGAGGGAGCCTTAGGGAGAAGGGACAGCCACCCCTTCCAGTGGTGGAACCTCAGTAGGCACATTTAGGACAGCATGAAGCCCATGAGAGGTCAGGACACAGCATCTTTGCAGACCGCTTTGTGCTCTGCAGCTTTCCAGAGCTGGCTGATCCCTCTGCTTGGCTGTCGTTGGAGGTTTCTGTGGCAATGTGTCCCAAGAACTTGTATTCCAGCTCAGTTGTGACGTAAATGTATTGCTGTCATGGGCAAAGTATCCACGTAAGATTTAATGATACACTCATCCATACATCTTCTAATTCCTTCCAAAACATTGATGCTGGCATTCGTCTATCTTTCTTTTTTTTTTTTTTTCCATCCAGCAATCAGGCCATGTGGTTTTCCCAATTAGTCAGGGAACTCAGCAATCTCTGTAATCACATCTTTCATCTGATTATATCTCATTTTCCCTCCCCTGCCGAACCTTCCCCTTGCAACAGGACTGGCAGCAGTGGGAATTGTCCTTTCTCAGCCGTGCAGGAGTGCGCTCGGGGGCTGCTCCTCTGCTTGGGCCCAGTTTCTAAATCCTTGACCTGAGCCAGGGTCTGGAGGAGGAGCTCTCATCTTCCCCTTCTCCAAAAGCTTCTGCATCTACCCCTTATTTAAATGGTCCTTTTCTCTTCCAGGGCTGCCTTAACCTTTGCCTCCGCTTCTGCATCGGCTCAGCTCAACCCACATGCACCGCAGGGACCTTTTTACTGCCTGGCTGAGCCCATCACCAATAGCCAGGATGAAATCATTCTGCTTTTTATTTCATCATTACGAGCCCATAACCAGCTCTTAGGGCAAATGGAGTATTTTTCTCTAAATAGTTGTAAACATTAGCAGAATGCACTTTAAAAGCAAGAGAGAAGAGTGAAAAAGCACAAACCCAGGCCTTTGTCCCCATTGCAGGAAAGGTCCCGTCCCAATGCTGCACCTTGTTCCTTTCATGAGGCCCCTGAACAAAAAGGTTAAAGCAGAAAACTCTTCAAACTGCAATGTTTATGTGCCATTCGGGGCAAGAAAGTAAAACCCTGGGTATGCTCTGACCTACAGTTTGCAGACAGAGGGGAAAAAAGAGAAAAAACTTAATCACAGCAAACAGCGTTTTCCCATATGGCTTGTCCAAGGAGCGCATAACCGTACCCAGGTGTGCCAGCCTGGCTGTTCTCACCTACCCTGGCGGTCCTTATTTTCTGCCATCTGAGGGCTCTGGTGTGCTTCCAGCTCTAAGCGCACAAGGTACTCGCTTCGCCTCGCAAACAGATTCTCCTTGGGCCTCTCATTTTTCCATGGCCTCAACCCTTTCTGGGTCTCCCACTCCCCGAGTCTATCATGTCCCACCGCAGCCCCAGTGATGGGTCCCAGGACATGCCGCTTGGCCTGCCCTCTCAGAAGGTTTCACTGGGGTCCCAGAGGGGGTCCTCCAGCAGGTTCTCCAGGAGGTCTCATCATGGGCCCCATCATTAGCCCAACAGTGACACCCCCAGTGGGCCCTACTGCAGATCCCGTGGCAGGTCCAATGGTGGGACCCACAGCAGGTCAGCCTTCCCTTCTCTGTGCCCATTCAGGCACCGTTTACCTCTTCTGGAGCATCCTTCTAAAAAACTCCCTCAAATAATGCTCATTGAAATAATGATAGAAACGTCTTTTGTGATTTTCAGAGAATTTTTTTCCTCATTTAGATGAGCTAAAAGCTGCACCTGATGCCAGGAAAACCCACTGTCCTCCAAGGTCAGAAACCAGTACTCGGGGACCAGTCAGCCAGTACTAGGCCAGTACTTCACACCTTGAATTTTTTTTTTATGACCTTGGTGCTTTGTTTTGTTCAACTGTCTGACGTTTCCTCGGGAAGGCAGCCTCTGGCCAAGATCTGATCACCCAAAGACCCCTCAGTAATTGTGTTTCAGCTCGTAAAGGATGTGAGAGTCACAACCTGTCACGTCTGCGGTGGGTGTTTGGGTATACAGAGACCCAAGCCTCAATGCTGAATGGCCTTTACTGTGTTTACCTGAAATTTGACATCCTAATTAAGGCTTTCTTCCGCTTCCTAGTTAGTGGAAGGGAATTTGTATCACAAGGTATCACTGCTGAAGGGCTTGAATTCAACGCAACAAGCGTTACGGGTGAAATCCTGTCCCTGCCAGCTCTGGGAGCATTAACGATATGCTCTTCCTAATGAGAGGCATGAGCCAGCCAGCACACCTGTGTAGTGCCGAGCAGTGTATCAGGAGGATGCAATGCCATTTTGATAACACGGATGTCAGCAGCTTTTCTTCTCTCTTTAGCCAGGACTGGGGAAGAGGATGGAAGGAGGATGGAGAGCAGAGGGGTCTCTTGTCTCTGCATACATAAACCCCGACGTGGGTGTGGGTTGGGGCTCATGTACACAACAAACTCAGCATCTCCCCAGGGCTTTTATCTCGTTGTGGTTGTTATTCTGCTGGCAGAAAAGTATTGGGCCAACTGTTGGCCAAGCCTGCCTGGCTTGATGGCACATCTCATCACTGCATCCTATGGGAACAGCCTGGGTGAGAAAGGAAACTGCAGAAAGTGGCCGTGTGCTCTTTCCATGGATCAGCGTCTCTCAGGAGCGAGCAGTTGAGGCTTCACTAATATTTTTTTATCCCAAGAAAATCATTGTGCAAGAAGACTAGCAAGACACAAACAACATAGCTTTAAAATTTTGAGGAAAACAAGTATTCCAGCAAGACAAAAGAGGGAAGGAAAAGAATGGGAAGGAAAATGTCTCTAGGATCGTGCTTTATTACTTCCCCTATCTAGTGGAGTCTCCACAGCGAGCGATGGAGCTGGCGGTGGAAGAGCCGCTCGGAGAGGTCCAGCCTCGAGGGGGGAGACTCCCACGCTCCCACTCCTGCCTCTGTGAAGAGCAGGGGCAGAGGGAAAAGGAATTACAGGGATTTCAATTTTAGTCTCACCAGCAATTCCTTGAACTGCATGTAATAATAAGAGGACCGGGTACCGGTGTCTTTGTGATAGAAGGATATTGCTAGTTGTTATTATTTCATATGCCGTCTCAGGGTAACTAAGACTATTTCTCCCACCTCCCTCCTACAGAATAACCCTAGAAGTGCCAGCAGGAAACCCCAAATATCTTTAATTTGAGCACTTGCAGGACAGGCGTTCAAAGAAGTGAGTTAAGATCTGAGTTATGATTGTTTTTATCTTTTTAAAAGAAATGGAGTAGGGAAGAGAAGTTGGCGGTGTAGAAGCAGAGCATTGTCCCATCCATACATGCCCTATTGATGGCAAACGCAAGCTAGCTATTAAGCTTATCTCCCAGCTGCTAAATATAGAAACATATGCATGTATACTGTCAGGTGGATAATGCCTGGGATTTTTATGATTTGACACAAAAATGACATATCTGAGGATTCAAAACTTCCAGTTTTGTTCTACACACTGCTTTAAAGGTTTCTTTTTTGTTTTACCTTTTAAGCATCTCTTTCTCCCGCAGTGGAGAAAATCCCAGTCGACAATTGATTGAATCAATACTATTGAAACTGAAAGAGCGTGCACTGCACAATTCTGCTGCCTTTTTTTTTTTTTTGGAGAGCAGTTTCTTATTTTTGTTAAGAAGCTCAGAAACACTTGTGCCAGTATAAAATCAGGAGAGGTTAAAANNNNAAAAAAAAAAAAAAAAAAAAAGGAGCATGAATAGTGATTGTCAGTATATCTAAGATTGAAGCAGTGGCCAAAACAAAAGAAAAACTTAATGGAGAGGAAAACGTAATGTAGAGGAAAGGTGAAAGGTGAAAGAGTTTCTGTATCTGGGTTCTATTGAGTTAGAGCTTAAGAATGTTTATTCAAAGGACACAGGAAAAAAGAGCTCTTGAAAATTTAGAAGAGATTTAGGACATATAGAAAGTCAACTTGAAAACAAATAGCATTTTCAATACAATTTTGTTGGAGCTTAAATAAGAGATATTCAGAAATTGGAAGCATTTGAAATGTAGTTTTGTTTAAAAAAAAAAAAGAGAGTTGAGAATTCCAAATATAGCAAAAGGAAAAGATATGTAAATGTGCTTGGAGAAGCCCAAGGAAATGAAAAGGAGGAAGAAAGACGGAAGGAATGGGAAAAGTGCAAGTAAGAGCGGTCGGAGAACAGATGGAGCTGAAGATCACTCTAACAAGATTAACGGTGATTAGACAATTGAGCAGAAATCTCATTTATTGGGCACTGACCTTTGAACTGAGGTTGTTGGAGATTAAAGCAGAAAATAATTGCCTTTGAAGACTTTGCTTTGGAGCAGTAGCTGGGTGATGTGTGAGGATGGGATTCCTCCACCTGCCCTGGCTTCCCAGCACCCCGGGAGGGACGGCGGGCAGTGAGGAGCAGCCATGACTTAAAGTTTCTTTTAAACAAAAGAAAACTCTTTCAGCCCTAACTCTTGGCATGGCAGTATATTATAGTGGTGTTGGGGTGAAGCAAGTAGAAGAAAATATACTTGAATGTTTTGACTCCAGAACGTCCTCGTATTTGTTCACTTAGAAACTGGTGGTGTATGAAATTAAAGTATCGAGGTGGATGAGCAGCTCATCTACGGGTGAAGATGCACCGGTGAGTTTTGGAATATTTTCTGATATGATTTTCCATCGTGATAGGATGCAGAACCTTCTAATTTCCTTGGGTTGTCTTGTTTCCTTTTTTTTTTTTTTTTTGCCTTTCATCCTCAAGTTTCTTGCCAGAGCATGTTAACATGTGGCGGTACTTACCACCAGGTGCCGTGGAGGTGAGGGTTCTTTGTGCCGGCTCCATGCTGAGAGGAGAATAAACTCAGCTCAGTGTTAAAGGTTTTACTACCGGGGAAAACATGAATATTACAATACAGGAGGTCTGAGATTTGTTTATGCAAGAGAAATTAAATGACCCATTTACATAAAAAATAGCATACAAAGTATTACAATCAGCCTTTGTACTGGAAAACGAGTATTAAACATGCAGTGGACAAAAATATACCCCGTATGGAGCAATCCTGCACAGGCGGCAGGAGGACATAGGTATACTACTAGATTTTTACCATTTCTGTGTTTTATTATTCTGTGAAACACGACTATGTTGAGTTACGTTGACTCATGTTGAATTAATTATTAATACAATACCCCAAAGCTTTTGATGAACCAATTAAATTTTCAGCAGATATTTACCATTTCCTGCCACGGGCTTGGAACAGGTAAGGCTGGGAGAAAAAGGCCCCAGCGGGACTGAAGTTTGAACAGGGAATCGCATGAAACCCACCCAAACCTCATCTGTTTGGCCAAGGAGCAGAAGAAAGGTCTCTTCCTCAGCGCGGAGACAGTAGAGATTCATTAATCACAAGTGTCCACACCGTAAGCATAAGCAAAGTCTCACCAGGTCTTACAATATTACTCTGATTTTGCAGATAATAGATGTATAGTGATTACAGTACAAATGAATTCACTTTCAAGAATACACACGTAATACCCCCAAAACCATTGTTATTCCGAAGGTGAAACCTTTTAGGAAAATATTAGCTTGTTTTCAGAAAATCTGCTGCGAGTGAGGAGTGGGGAGCTGGCAGCTTTGCTAATCGTAGAAAAGCTGAAGATTGTGCTATGGGCATAGAACCGAATCTCAGTGCGTGTAACAGATAATTAGAAACTCCCTGCCCTTGTGGAAATCTGATTTTACAAGGAGTTACTGGGATTTTAAAAGTCGGAGCAACTGGAGAAGTTCAGCAGCCTACTTCAGTAAAACACAGGATAAAAATACGTGCAGGGCTGGAGGAGAGGGATTAGTGCATGTATATGAGATACTGTAGGAGAACACCAATTACTGGAAAATTACATTTTCCAGGAGACTAAAGTAATCTTTTTACCCATATTGCAAACATATTGTAAATGTGCTTTGAAATATTGTGACTTCAAAAAGCGCATTTTCAGAGTAAAAATCCCACGGTATCAGGAGTGCTTCCTTCATGTTTTTGCACATCCATCACCACATAACGAAGAGTAGCAGCCACTGCACGTAATTTCTGCTTAAAAGCAAGAAAGGGGAACCATAAAATGACCAGGGTTGGGTTGGAAAGATAAGAATAGGTGGGAAAGACAAGAATTTAGCTCTGATCTGATGGGTGCACAGATCATGTTGCTGCGGGTGCTGGTCAATGGGAACTTCTCTGCAGATGGAGGTGGCAGGATCAGGCAGCAGCAGAAAGGAGCTCGGAGCTTGGCAACAGCTCGAAAGGGAATCTGGAGTGATGGGTTGTAAATATTGTCTTTAATAATTAAGGGGAACATTCTGTAAACTGTAAAGTAATGCCAGGATCCGCCTAATTGCCACTTCCAGAGCGGTAACCTGGAGAGGGGTACCCTCGGTGAGCAGGAGACGTGGATTACGGGGGCCACCAGCAGCAAAGGGCCACCAGCACATTCTAGGCAGCATCTTCCTGCACTCAAAGGCCTCGTTATTTATTTAACGTCCACAAGAAAGCTGAATTCCGTAATGTGCAAAGCAGTTTTTCTCCCTTGAATTTGCCAGTCTTGCTTCCAGGACAAAGCAGATCTTCTCGCGGTGTCAGCAGCTCTCCGAGGTTGGGGGGGGAAGAAGGGACCGTGCCCCATTTCACGCTTCCCTGCCTGGCATGGGCCAAGCCCCCCCGCCACAGCCGCTTGTGCTGCCACAGCAGTCTGAGGTCGTCCCGCGCTATTTATTCCCCTCCCTTTCACAAATAATTGGAGCAATGAAGAACAGGGAAGCCAAAATGACACTTTCCCACTCAAAGCTTTGCTGCTGGCAAACTTCGGTGTATTTCCCTCCTCCTGCAACACTTTGCTGCTGATTTTTATTAACGAAGATAAACCGGAGTTTGCCTAGTCTTGGTAAGCAGCGCTTCCTCTTCCATCTAAATAGCTTTCTCCAAATCTCGACCCTGTTCCCTTTCCGTTTGCAGGCAGCTGCCCATCGCCCCAAGCTCTGTTCCGTACAAACACAGTTGCTGAGCAACCAGGCAACCTCCCTACGGCACAATTTGGGCACATAATCTGCGATTTGTGTGAAACGGAGAGGGCTTTGGAAAGGCAGATTATCGCCCTCCCTGCTGCACAGCACGTAAGGCAGGAGGTTGCAGCAGCGGGGGACGCTGGGGAGTCCAGCCCAGGGCTTGACCATGGTCTGCCCAATTCCTTCTGGGATGATTTTCCTCGAATGGGGATTAGGTGCTAATTTCCTATTCTCAAGAGGAAGCAATGATGTTGGCCATGCAGCCAGTGGCACCCGCTGTGCGTGCACGTGTGTTATGGGTTGAAGAACCCACAATAACTTATTGTCGTTTAGACAATTATTCTCTCACCCGATGACCCCTGGCCACCCAGGAAGGGGAACTAGTGAAAACAAGGAAACCCAAGGGTTGAAATATAAACAGATTTAATAGAATAAGAGTAAATAATTAACATTAATAACACTGAAGAATCAATATTGATCCCAATCCCAATATAAAACAGACAAGGACTGTACCCAGCCCGTTCCCCAGCAGGAGCCGTGCCCTCCCCACAGGCACAGCCTGTGTGGGACCCTGCGAGCGCTGCGGCTGCAGCGGGGGGGAAGGGAAGGGGGGGAAGGGAAGGGCTCAGGGCTCCGGCACAGGGGCCAGGAGTGCTCAGGACCACAGACATCATGGGAGAGAGAGAGAACTCCTCAGCGAGCTTTCTAATTTCTACGGAATGTGCCATTCGTGGTATGAAATAACCCTGTTGGCAGCTTGGGGCAAGTGCCCGGGTCTCGCTCCTCCTCATCCCTGCACATGGGGAGCTCAAAAATACCGAGACCTTGAAACCCGCACCCCAGAGCTGGCTACAAAACAAATAGTTTCCCAAATTCAGACACTAGAGTCTTCTAAAAGTGTAGTTTTCCCAAGCATTAGAAGAGCTCTTACTGAAAAGTAAAATTACTGGAAGATAAATAA
Source organism: Dromas ardeola (assembly GCA_013398915.1). Taxonomy (NCBI): domain Eukaryota; kingdom Metazoa; phylum Chordata; class Aves; order Charadriiformes; family Dromadidae; genus Dromas; species Dromas ardeola. The sequence goes on from VYZM01003660.1 coordinate 167,180, forward strand.
ATCCTGTGTCGCTCAAAGCGGGACAACGTGCCGCTGCGGTGGGGAGGTAGGTGCGAGCGCCCATCTGCACGGCGACCAGTTCAGCTCCGGCTCTTTGAAAGCCTGTGCTTCAGCCGAGCCGTAAATTACTGAAAGGGTAAACTTTATGGGGAGGAATGTGCAAACTATTAAATAGCTTTTGGGGATATAAACCAGAGCGAAGCCGTAGCTTTTGACTGCTGAGAGCATGGCTTGCCGCAAGGATGTTACTCCCTGTGAACGTGATACAATGAGAAGAGCGGTTCCTCTCTGGTGACAAGTTACATGATATGACAAGAAGAAAGATTAAACAAACCACTGTACCAAAATAAAATAAAATAAAAAAAAAAGCTTTTGTGCTATGGGAATACGAACTATCTCTGAATATTTGGCAGTGCTGTTTGCATGGGCACCGTTTTTGCTGTGTTTGGGTTGAAAGATTGGGGGATCTGCAAATGCAGGGTCTTATTTTAGGTGAAACCCAGAGGTCAAGCTTCTCCTGGGACAGCAGCTGCAGGGTGGCTGTACGTTGTGGCAATGTCTCGGGGGTTTTTTTTAGCATTGCTGGTTTAATTTATGGGGAGGAGATGCCGTAGCAAGCAGTAAGTCAGAGCAGGGACCTGTCCTGGCTGGCAGCGTCCCAGGGAATGGCCGCTGTGCCTCTTGCATGGGGTAATGTCCCCAAAACCATGCAGCTCTGGGCGCAAGAATCGCTTGGGGAGCACAGAGCATATGGAGGAAGGGGAAAAGCCCTGGTGGTGAAGCCCCTCTTAGTGGGTTTGGATGCAGAAGAGTTCGCTTTACCCGCAGGGCAGGCAGCTATTGTATCAGCAGACATTTTTCATCTACAGGTGGAAGGCCTGGGGAAAAAGGAAACCCGTAATTCTCATATGGTTTTCGGTGCGATCCGCGTGGGGCAAAAACCTGCCATTTCTATGAAGTTAATGGTTACAAGTTTGGAACTGCTCTTGTGCCACACGGGGTTTGCAAATGTGCCCCGTGCTCAGCCTCAGCCAACCTCCTACGCGTGGCCTCCTGGGGACTACGGTTCCTTCCGAGCTGTTTCTTCTGCCAGCTTCAGTGCCTGCAAACATCTCAGGCCGGGACTGCACATCGATCCTTCCCTTAATTTACCATAGTCTAATTAGTATGAGAATAATTTGAAGGGGAGGAACTCGTTGCTGTGCCCGGGGAGGGGAGCAGAAGCCTCTGTGCACGTAAAACCTGCTTGGGGAGCTCGGGAGGCTCTGAATTAAAGCACTGCTGAGTTTTTTCCAAAGCGCTCTGCTAAGAAGGTCCCAGCTCTGTATAAAATGTTTAAATATGGATTGGGATACAGCCGGCAGTGCAGGTGTCTTCCTCCTCTCTCTTCCCATGCCTCTCTCATGAGGTTGCTTGGCTGTTCCCGTGCTTTCCTCCTCCGACTCACTGAATATTTCATCCAGAGTGATTCAGCTGCGCGTAGTCAGCTGGGAGGTCTGCAGGAGATGGGCCCGAGCATGAAGAAAAACTCCAAAGTTAAGGAAAGGGAAGAAGACCTTGCTCCAAAGTCCTGTTTGATTCCCTCTGCAGAGGGGCGAGGGCTTGGAGCTGTGCTCTGGGGATGCTCTTGGTGAGCACGGTGTAGGGGAAAGGGAAGCATCATAGTTGCATGTAATAGAGCTGTTCCTCCATATAGATTTATTGCATTTTCACTGGTCAGAGAGAGAGAGAGACTGGACGCCAATAATTGTGTAATTCTGCTCTTTCTGATCACAGAGGACTAATCCCAGGAATGGATATTTTAGGACCTGGGATCGGTGCCACAGGAGCGTGTAACCAGAGTGCTGGGCATGAAGCTCTCAGCAGGCAAGATTGTTGTTTACACCCTTTTCATCAAAGCAGAGGATCCCTGCCAATCCCTTTTGACGGGTCCCACCCCAATGTGTTGCACAATAAAATTATATAAGGATTTTTTAGGCCTAATCTCTGCAGGTGATGCTGGGTGAGTGTGTGGTAGGGGCGAAAGTTCTACTCTGCGTAATCCTGAATGAAAACGATGTGTTAACCTGACCCTGGTGTGTGGATTACATGGTGGCAATTCCCTCTGAAGAGGGGCATCACCTATACTGAATATCAGTGAATCCGACCATAAATTGCTAGCCAGAAGAGCACAGGCCAGAAGAGCCTGTGTGCCACCACAGAGGTGTTTCCCATCCCACCTGCGCTTTGGCTCTCTGCGCTTTGGCTCTGCATCCCCTTATTATCACCATCCGACACCACCATCAGTCCAAAAACCACACTTCAGGGGGAACCAGCGTCCCTTTGAGGTCTGAGACCTATGAGGATGATGCAGGAGCCCCATGTCCCCCATCTCAGGGACATGCTGGCGCCTGTGCTGCCCTGAGGACATGTCCTCCCGATGCTCGTGGAGATACGTGGCCATGCACCTCGTTGGGACCCAGGTGTGCTCACACCGGCTCCCGGCTCTGGACCCGAGACACCAGATATCCTGCTGAGAAGGTTTCCTGCTCAGGTCCTGCCTGGCCCAGGGGAGCAGCTCAAGACGCGGGTTAACTCGTGGTGTGGCTGGGGGACAGCGCTTCGCTGCAAACGCACATTTGGGAAGCACTTCACATCTGACTTGGAGGAAAAAGGAAGGAAAACGCTTCCCTGGGATTAAAAGAAATATAACTAAAGCGTTTCAAAATCTTTCTGTTCCCTGTTTGTTTTGACAATGTTAAATTTTTGGGGGGTTTTCTTCCCCTGCCCCCCCGGAATTTTCATTATCTGCAAAACACTTTCTGCAGGGATTGTTTCAGTTTTGAGAAAACTGGATAAACTCTGCTCGAGGCTGATATTTGAGCATGCTCGAGTCCCACATGGAGCGAGAGCGTACCAGGGAGAGATGGATTCCAGATGTTTGCAGCTGTCACGTGGTACCAGTTGATTTTTATAAGTAATAGAGTTCCTTGAGTATCTGATTTTGGCAGCAATCTCCACTTTTGTCTAAAGAGAAACTGTGCAGGAAGTTAGAAAGTACAAGACAAAGGAGTATTTTTAGCTAACTCAGCTGTGAAACTGCACAGAGAGGCAGGGTCGGAGGAGAAGGACTGGGACACGCCAAGGGACACTCGCTCAGGTTCCTGCTGGTTGGGTCAGAAAATAAATTCTCCTTTCTTTTGCAATCTTTCCCAGCCTCCAGCAGTGAGCGTTTCGCCATGAGTTGTGCCCAGACCAGCCCTTGGACAAGTCACTCTCCATTAATTTGTTTCGCCCTTTCCTGGTCCTGCCTGTGGGTGCACCAAGGCCACCAGAAGGTCCCTGCCATCATTCCCGTCTCCGTTTGTTGTTTTTCCTATCGCTGAAGTGACATCTTTTGAGAAGGGAGCTTGTTCAGCGCAGATCCCTCTCCTGAGATGGAAACCAGCTCATCGGCAGGGCTTGGCTGGGGATGTGCCGCTCGCTTTACGTTCCTCATTGAGCAGCACTTCCCCACCCCGACATGGAGCTCATGCGTAGGTGGCTGTCACCACGTAGGCTTGAGCTTGAGCCTGGTCTCAGACCTTGGGCTGGTAAACTGCTGTCCACACACAAACTTTTCTCATTCTTTTTAGAGATTTGTTTTTCCCTGTCTGGCAAACTGTGAGCCTGTGTGTGGCCATCGAGGAGTAAGTTACGGGGGTAATTGTGCTTTGCTTTTTTTTGAATAACAACAGAGATTTTTCTTTGGAGCAGGCAGCAATTAGCTGGCAACAGTGAGATACATGCACCCGCGCATCTACAGGGAGAGGGCATTTTAGGCATGATTTAGCAACGTTTCTATACATGCCTGTAGTCTTTGCTTGGGTTAAAAATAGCCAGTCCCCAACCTCCACTAGTGCTTCCAAGGAGGTTAATAGCTGTTCTGCAAAGTACCTCCTGCTTAACCCACCTGGTCCTCTCTAAGCAATGCAGAACATTTTCCCGTGCTCCCGAGCATCCCTGTCAGCACGTAGCAGCATCGATCCTTGGGCAGTGCTTCCACTGTGTCCAGAAAAATGTCTGCAAATTGTCCTACCCACGCAGTCACGGGGCTGAGGCTGCCAATGCGCCGGGAGAGGCAAGGGAAGGGGTTTTCTCATGCAGGGCAGCAAGAACCACCAAAGTTTTGGCCCCATTGCAGGTAACGCTGCTCCATTAGATAAAATGCTCTGAAAAGAGCACCAAAGAAACGTAGTGGCAGCAGAACTATGCTTCGTAGAAACGGGGGTTATAAAAACAATGCGGCTTCTGTGAAAAAATGCCTGTTAACTGCACAAATCCGCCCTCTGCAATTTCTGTAACCTTATCTATAATGTGGGAGAAGATTTAAAAAAAAAAAAATCAATTATTTGACGAAGAAATAAATGTGGGAGAATAATATTTACTCAATATATTATTTGCTTGAGTGAAAACACATTTTTTCAGGTCCAAAGCATTAAAAATATATTAAAATGTTTCAATAGAAATAGAATGAATAGGTTTTAAAATTTTCCCAAATCGCAAATTCGTGACTTCATTTGCATAGGATCTTCTTTTGAGTTCTTTGATTAATATTGTAATTAAATGTACATAAAAGGCACAAGAAGTGTGTAGAAAATAAAAGAATAAAGTAGAACTCTAGAAAGGAAAAATGTGAATCATGGATAAGAGAAACAGCAGGCAGCACAGCAATCTGTTTGTCAGAGTGGGTTGCTCGTCACAGCACATTTTTTGGTACTTTAACTAGTCGTGGTGGTTTGACCTCGGCTGGACGCGAGGTGCCCCCCAAAGCCACACTGTCACTCCCCTCCTCAGCTGGACAGGGGACAGGGAATATAACGAGAGGCTCGTGGGTCGAGATAAGGACGGGGAGATCACTCACCCATTACCATCATGCGCAAAACAGACTCGACTTGGGGAAAATTAATTTAATTTATTACTGATCCAATCAGAGTAAGGTAATGAGAAATAAAACCTAATTCATAAAACACCTTCCCCCACCCCTCCCTTCTTCCCAGGCTCAACCTCACTCCCCATTTCTCCACCTCCTCCCACAGCGGCACAGGGGGATGGGGAATGGGGCTTGTGGTCAGTCCACCCCACCTTGTCTCTGCCGCTCCTTCTTCCTCAGGGGAGGACTCCTCATGCTCTTCCCCTGCTCCAGAGTGGGGTCCCTTCCAGGGGAGACAGTCCCGAACTTCTCCAACATGAGTCCTTCCATGGGGAGCAGTTCTTCAACAATTGCTCCAGCATGGGGTCCCTCCCAAGCAAGACAGTTCTCCACGAACTTCTCCACTGCTCCAGCATGGGTCTCCCATGGGGGTCACAATTCCTGCCAGCAAACCTGCTCCAGCGTGGGCTCCTCTCCCCACAGTCCACAGGTCCTGCCAGGATCCTGCTCCAGCACCAGCTCTCCATGGGGTCACAGCTACCTTTGGGCATCCACCTGCTCTGGCATGGGGTCCTCCATGGGCTGCAGGTGGATATCTGCTCCACCGTGGACCTCCATGGGCTGCAGGGGACAACCTGCCTCACCACGGTCTTCACCACAGGCTGCAGGGGAACCTCTGCTCTGGTGCCTGCAGTACCTCCTCCCCCTCCTTCTTCACTGACCTGGGTGTCTGCAGAGTTGTTCCTCTCACATATTCTCACTTCTTTCTCCAGCTGCAATTGCTGTTTTACAGGTTTGGGGTTTTTTTCCCTTTCTTAGTTATGTTATCCCAGAGGCCCCACCACCATCACTGATGGGCTCAGCCTTGGCTAGTGGTGGGTCCCTTGGAGATGGGTAGCATTGGTTCCATTGGACATGGGGGAAGCTTCTAGCATCTTCTCACAGAAGCTATAAACCCAATACACCAGACCATCCTGCTGTTTAATAAGCTTTTGAGCCTTCTTCATGCTCCCAGGCTAGCCTCGGGTAAGCAGAGCTTGGAGAAACTTCATTGGTTTGGGTAAACCTTGGGGAAGCTTTGGGTAAGACTTGTCCTAGCCACAGAGCTATTGTTTCCACAACTTTTGGTAATACAGATAAATGCCACTGATGTAAATGCTGCACAACCTGGATCCAAAACATCTGATATATGGAAACGTGAGTGATGATATTGTGCATCAACAGAATGGAAAAGTAAACTTTCCCACCACTTGTCTACAGGTAAAGGAGCCAAATCTGCTTTTGGACTCACGTAGCTGCAGTGGCTCTGATGGCTGCTGGGTATGAAAAGCAGTGTTTTACTGAAGAGGGAAATGGGTCTGTGCACAGAGGTGTCATTTTTATGTAATTCCTTCAAAGGCAGAGAGTTCCCCGACCACATCCCTCACCGGTGAAAATCACTGAACCGATAGTAGATGGTGGGTACTGGTGGGGAAAGCAGCCTCTGAGCATCCCTGCCACTCCATCCCGCCTGCTGCGCTGTGTGAAAAATATAAAACACGACCAGAGTTCTTGAAATTGCAGTTGATTTATCTTCTACGTATGTATTTTTAAAATAGCCATATGGGAACAGTGTTCTGCTGAGAAACAGCCTGTTTGGAGCCAGAACTGCAGGTGCGTGAGAGAGGAGCTGTTATAATTAAGCCAAACCTATTGCCTGCCCCACGTTGCAGTCCCTGTGCAGAAAGCGATGCAACCATCCTGGTGGGGTGAGGGCCTGAAGGCAGCTCGAGCTCTTGCTGGGACCAATGGTGACGTTGATCTGCTCCTCTGAGCGACAGGGCAGTCCTCAGGCACTGCTTTCTCAACATAGTGCTGCCGGAGCTGCCCACCAAGCACCTACTGTCACGGTAACATCCTCCATCATCATAGCACCTTCCATCATGGTAGCACCTTCCGTCACGGTAGCACCTCCCATTGTGGTAGCACCTTGCATGGGGGTAGCACCTCCCATTGTGGTAGCACCTTCCATCACGGTAGCACCTTCCATCATGGTAGCACCTTGCGTGGTGGTTGCACCTTCCATCGTGGTAACACCTTGTGTGGTGGTGGCACCTTCCATCGTGGTGACACCTTGCGTGGTGGTGGCACAACATGACTAAGCAATGTGGGCAAAGGCAAAGCCATTAGTGCAAACACTTACCAACGTGAAGCTAGGTAAGGCTGGGAGGAAGACACTTTCAGCTACTAAAGTTGCTCTGAGTTTAGCTTTTCACACATGGGTTTTACTTTTAAAAGAATTTATTCAACCTGAAAATTATTTCTCTGCTTATACTGCCTGTGACAGCCTTGAAGGAATAAGTACAGCTAGGAGGTAAGGACAAGAGACAAAATAAAGTGTGCATGTAAAAAATACATAAAACAATGAATAACATAGAGGATGTCAACTTGATTTTCAGAGATTGTTGTAATGTCTCTGTCCCGAGACATTTGGGGAAGGGAAAGACAAAGTGAGGAATACGCTTTGGGGTATTTTTGCTGTCACCTTGTTAAAGGCATTGATTTATGATATGCATTTGAACTAGATGGGGCTAGTTTTATTGCACAGGTTTGATAAAGCGTGATATTTTAGATAATCAGGCGGGACAAAACAGACAAGGAAAATCTCAGGTTTTTTTTTTTTTCTTTTTTTCATATGCTAGAATGAGGGAGAATTAAGTGAACTGGGACGCAAAGTAATTAAAATGGGCAGAAAAAGGAGTTTTCTTTAGAGTAAAATCTAGTAACCTGAGGACAACATGCCATCTGATGTTGAAGATGAAGTGTTCAGCTGGCACCCATGTGAATCACTGGAGTACCATGTACCACGTATGCAGCTGAAAATGGATAGCATGCTCCATGCTACGGGATACATATACCTGTATCCCTCTGTATCTCTGTGTGTATATCTATATATCACTGTGTCGTGGCTTAACCCCAGCCAGAAAATAGGCTGCTCACACCACACACCACCCCCCCAACTCTGTAGGCTAGGGAAAAGAGGGAGAAAAGGAGGGGAAAGAGAAAAAAAACTTGTGGGTTGAGATAAAGACAGTTTAATACAACAGTAACAGAAGAGGAAAATACAGCGATCATGGATTCCCCCAGCCGACCCCCATTTATATACTGAGCATGACGCCTACGGTATGGAATATTCCTTTGGTCACCTTGTCCTGTCGATGCTCCCTTTCTGCTTCTATGGGAAGCTGAAAAAGTTTTAGCAACAACTAAAACAATATGTGTTATCAACGTTCTTCTCATACTCAACCCAAAACACAGCAGCTACTGGAAACAACATTAACTCCATCCCAGCTGAAACCAGGACACACTGGGTGTCCAAGTGCCTTCCACAACCGTGCTGTTGCTTTAGTATCCATCCTCTGGGCTTCACAGGAGCTGCTAAAGCACGTGAGTTGTAGCTGTTGGGAAGACCCAGGCAGCTTCCAACACAGGGCAAAGTGTTGAAAACCACCTAGATGATGGGCTGGCTCATTGTTCGGATGGTACGAGAAAGCTGCAGTTTCATACACTGGAAATAGCCGTGTGAAATCAATCTAGCAGCGGGGATCGTGTGCCTGTTTTAACTCCTTCTCACGAAAGAGGTGGGGGGTCCCCAGCACCTCTGTTTGACCCACCTCGGCGTAAGGTTTTGGCCTCGCTGGAGGGGATGCACCCACAGATCAGATGCTCCGGTGGCATTTTCTGGGTGAGTCTTGGTGGAATTGGCTCTGTATTATGGATTTCAGTCATCTGATGCTCCAGCATAATGGGTCACGCCGGAGCAGAGAAAAGCAAGTGCCATCTTTCCAATGCACCACACTCAAGGGAAGGAGATACGTGTTTTAAACTGCTGAATTAAGCAGCACAAAGGGGCACGTTTCAGAGGCCATGTGCTTTTCCCGACCGGAGGCGGGAGATGTACAACATCCATAACTGAAATTTATTTCACCTCTCTAATCTCCTGTAGCATTATGGGCTTTTTTTTTATTTATTACTTCTGTTCCTCTGAAGGACAAGCTTTGGTAATGTTTTCTGGTGCACGTGTCGATGGTGTCATGTCTATCACAACAGCCTTGAGAACCTGCAGCAACAAATACGGTACCAACATGTTATCTGCGTTTTACCACTTTTGAGCTCTACAGCAAAAGAACTACGAGGAAACAAGACAAAAAAATGCACCAAGTTAAAATCCCTGACAGAGTTTGCCTGTGCACCCAGGGTCACATTTTGGGTGTATATTAGGAAAACCCCAACACAGAAGCCCTGGTCATCGTGGGTTGCTTCCAGCACCGTACAGGCAGGGGTGTGCAACAGTGATATAAAATTCAGGGATTTTGGAGGTTGTAACGTGAAATTCTGGCATCAAACCGTAAGGGGTCAGGAGTCTATCCTGAGTGCCGGATCTAAACTTGCGCCACTACAGCATGCAGCGGTTTTGTAAAAATAAATGCAGAGCATGGCAAATGACAGAGTTCCCTGCGGATTGACTGCCTCTGGCGCGGGCAGCTCAGGCTTAATGCTGGAAAGGCTATAAATGTTATTTTCTCTAGCCTTCCCTTTCCTGCAAGCCTGACGAGTCCTTCCCTGTCCTTCGGCTCTTGCTTGTGGCTCCGGCTGATGACGACCGGCCCCTCGCTGTCCCACCAAGCTGGCATGCTGACTACAGCATCTCCTTACAATATCCAGGTGGAAAAAATAACTCTGGTGTCAGCGGGGATTTGCCGACAGGCGAAATATTCACGGTATGTAGCGGCAGTGGGCTGTCACTCTCGGCCACGGATGGCTCCTACCACGTTCAGCCGGGGTGTTATACGGATACAGTCCTTAACTCGTTATCGCTAATAACCTCCTCGCTGACACCATGCTCAAGAAATTCAGTGTGTTTACTGAAAAAAATTATTGGTTGATGAGTAGAGTATAAAAGAAGGGCAGAAGGGTGACGGCAGATTAATACTTTATAAGGTTAGAAAAAGCCATAATGATTATCTAGTCTGAACTCCCGTATAAAACATGCCTGGGGACTTTTCTATTTGAACTGAAGCTTTAGGTTTCGAAAGAAAAAAATACCTCTTCAAATGAGAAGATTTCTCAACGGTTGTTTCAGTGGTTAATAACCTACACCACTAAAAATGTGCTTTTAATTCAAACCTGAATTTGAATCTTGCAGGCACCGGGCTGTGCGTACTTTCATCTGCCTGACCGGGGAGCCCTCTATTATCACGTTTAAATTCCAGAAGTAATTAGAGGCTGCAAGCAGATCCTCTCTTAACCTTCTTTTCGTTAAGGAAAACAAATTGAGTTCCTGGTGTCTTTCATTATCAGGCAAGCTCCTCCATTGTCCCCGCGGCTCTCCTCTGAAACTACTCCAATTTAACAATTTCCACCACGGCCAGTGGACATTTCCTTCCACCTACTGTATCTGGGGGGGTCCTGGCTATGGCAAAATCAGCTCAGAGTAATTCCTATTGAAAACAAAGAGGAAGAAAGTTTCTCACTGCGAGATGTTTTTTGGTGTCATCCTGGAAAATTTTGTTGTATGACTGGCTGGAAACAGTGGCCTCGGCAAACGCGTTGTTTGCACGCACGCTTGTGTGTGTCCTGGTCAGAGACCCTTTAATCACACAGCGAGAGATGCCCACCACGCGCAAGGCGGGCAGGCGAGCAGGGGCTCCCTGGATTGAACCTCTGAGCCCTGGCATGGGACGGACACTGTTGCTCAGGGGATATTGTCCCATGGTAATAACCTGGAGTCATGCACAGAACGTCCTGAGAAATTTCATAGAATCATAGCATGGTTTGGGTTGGAAGGGACCTTAAAGCCCACCCAGTGCCACCCCCTGCCCTGGGCCGGGACACCTCCCACCAGCCCAGGTTGCTCCAAGCCCCGTCCAACCTGGCCTTGACCCCCTCCAGGGATGGGGCAGCTACAGCTTCTCTGGGCAACCCGGGCCAGGGGCTCACCCCCCTCACAGCCAAGAATTTCTGCCTCACATCTCATCTCAATCTCCCCTCTTCCAGTGTAAAGCCGTTCCCCCTAGTCCCATGGCTCCCGTCCCTGATCCAGAGTCCCTCCCCAGCTTTCCTGGAGCCCCTTGAGGGCCTGGAAGGGGCTGGAAGGTCTCCTCGGAGCCTTCTCTTCTCCAGGCTGAACCCCCCCAGCTCTCCCAGCCTGTCCTCACAGCAGAGGGGCTCCAGCCCTCCCAGCATCTCCGGGGCCTCCTCTGGCCCCGCTCCAGCAGCTCCGTGTCCTTCTGCTGTTGGTGCCCCAGCGCTGGAGGCAGCACTGCGGGGGGGTGCCGGTACAGAAGGCACACTGCGGATGGCGAGGGCACAGCCAGGCATGAGGGTTCACGCGGGAGGAAAGCTGAAAGCAGGGAACTCGCTTCTCATGTAAAATGCAGATGGTGCTATTAAACCCAAAAGCGATGAAAAGTAAGGAAAGCGAAGCATTAAGATGAAAATAATAAGTCTCTCAGATTTCTTTGATATGATGATACAAGCTGAATTTTGATTGCGGCTCTTGTATCCCAGCGGTAATCGCCAGCGACACAGAGAAATGTCGGGGATTTTGGAGCCCTTGGTACAGCTCCACAGCACGCAGGGACTGTGTGGATTTAGGCCAAATATAGATTGGGCCTTTATCTTTATGCAGGAAAATTAATGAGAATGTTTGAGAGGGTGCGTTTTACACCCTGCAGCCCTGCTGGGGGAGGTTTTCTCCCGGTACTCGGGGTGTCACAGGGATGCTTGGGTGGCCACGGGAGGGATGCAGCCACCCTCATGCCATTTGCAGAAGCACAGCGGGTTTAAGACCGATGTATTTGGGTGTAGCCACCTTGGATTTTATGTGTCGGATATTAGAAACCCTATTCTTATATCCTGGTGTGAACCGGCATTGAAATTTTTGGGAGTGACAGCTGCTCGTGCTGGATTTTGCAAGAAGAGTCTCTCCCTGAAATAAAGACATGTTTTACAACATCTGCTGGCCAAGGGGAACATAAGTGGAAAATAATGAAATATGGGACAGTGTATTTTTGTCTGTCATCGGTCCTAAAATCTCCATTCAAGGAAAAGGGCTTTAGAGAGTTAAGCAATGTAAAGTAATAGATGGCAGGGGAAAAAAAAGCGGTCTCTGCCCTCGGATGCTGAGCTGGGGAGGGTGGCAGACCCCAGCGGGGAATCGCTGCATGGTTTGTAGGTGTTTGTCTAGGATTATAATTCGGTTATCCCCAGTACTCGGCAGGAAAAAGCATGTTCTCCGGGGACTCAAAGTCCTAAATGAAAAAAAAAGAAAGAAAAGATGAATCCTGGAGGTAATTCCCGGGCCAGCCCAGGCATGGGGGCAAGGAGGAAAATGGGGGGTGGCTGAAAGGCTGATGCTGAAAGTCTGCTTTGCCAAGAGGTTCAACCTGTCCAGCCCTAGTGTTTCTCCATGGCAGCTCGGGTATTTATTTATCCTCCTGCATTACGGCTCAGGAGATGGTTCTGCTCCTCACAAGGAGACCCCAGTTACTGCAGGGCTTGGGGGGGGGGCACCCCAAGTCAGAGCCACGGTGAAGCCACCGTCAGCCAGCGAAGAGCAGCCACAAGTTTGCGTTAGAGCGAACGAGAGGAAAAGTCAGATCCGCTGAGCGGGATCTAAACATAGAGAGAAAAATAAAACCATAAGATACACCCAAAATTGCAAAGAAACAAGGAGAAAATTTAGCATTGAGAAAGAGAAAGCAGGAAAAGCATAAAGAACAAGGTTTTGTGTTTCCAATAGTACAAAAAATGCATTTATTTGCATTCCAGTGTAAATGATACAGATATTTATCAGGTGATTTATTGAAGTATCTGTCTTTCACCAAACAAAGTACCTGCGGTAAGGAGGTTTGATTGCTTGAGCTTGAAGTGAATGCAACGCTTCAAAATCTGTGATAGAGAACACCTTAGTGAGCTACTTAAAAGTCCTCACAGACTGAAACACGTAACGTTATTTATACAGTACATATTGGTAGAGCGTGTTATAGCAGAGTTTATAATAATTTATTAGGGGAGAAAAAAGCTATCTCTATTAATAATTGATTCGTTATAAATAATGTATTAAGAAATGCTCCTTTGATTTAAAGCCCATGCTGTTAATGTATGCTAAATTCTGCTGTATTTGACAACAGTAAATCCAGGGAAATCTTGCACGTTTGCGTCCCGCACGTCCCTCCTGCTCTGAACCACGGAGGGCAGGTGGAAACCTCGCTGGAAATGATGGTTTTTCTGGGCTTGCCAAGGGAAATGTGGGCTAAGACACAGAAACGTGCGGTGCCAATGAGAGTTGCAAAAAAAAGAAGGGTTCCTCTTTTACACCGTTAAGAAAAGATGCGTTTTGCAGCAGAAATGGCTCACCAGAGTCGCCCCCTTACAAATTGTCCTTCTGTGTTCACAGACAGAAAGATTTTTCATAGCTGACACTCCAGCACCTCTTACTTCTCCCTTTTACCAGTGTATATGTTCCACGTTTATGTTATCAGGATAAGGCAGAAATGAATGAGGGAATGTAAGAAAGTGCATTACACTTTTCCAGACACTTCCTGAAAGCAGCTTTCTCATAAAAAACTGATACTTTAAACATTACAGATCGCTGGATATGTCAGTAAATATTGACAGAAATTTGTCAGCAGAGATTATGAGTCAGCTCTGGCCTCGAATTTACCAAGCGACTTTTCATTCATTTATTAAAAAAAAAATAAAATAATAAAATAATCCCTGTTAGTCTATAAAGCACAGGCTGGGTGCAAGCTGCAAGAGCAGATGGAGTAATTTAATGCCTTTAAACTGTTGGACTGGTGACAGGTAGGACGTGGCGTCGGAGCAGAAACCTCCATCTGCCGCGCACATACCTTCGCAGGCAGGCGATGCCGGAGCAGACGTGGAATTAGGGGCTGCAGAACCCTTCTGGGGCCTGGATGTATTAAAAGAGCGATGGCTGCGGGTCGTGGCCCACAGGAATCAAGAGAAAACTATGTCAAGTAGCAGGACCAGGTCACAATTAATAATAAAAAAGGGCTATTTTGCGACTGAGCTCTCTTCTGTGTCCCGGTGTCACAGAATAAAAGAAACTCGGGTGTTAAAAGGAAACATAAGTGTCTTTTCTGGTTTTTCCTCATTTTGCTGAAAGGCTGGTTGGGATCTAATACGTCCCTGCTGCTGGCTGGAATGCATTTAGCCTGAGAAAGTGTGATGCTGAATTTTTATGCGACCTCGTATTCACCCGGTGTTCGTAAGAGATTGTCAGTACCTAAAACTGCATTTTTAAACCTTTTGACTAAACCCCCTTCTTTTCCCAGCCTTCAGTCTCCTGTGACATTATAACTTTCCTTCCCAGTTTCCCAGGGCTGACAAGACTTTAATTTCTAATTTAAAAGCCAAGAGATAACATTTATTCTTAGAAAATATGCTTGGCTGTAAGTCTGTAAGACTCCTTTGTACAAAACGAGAAAGGAAAAGGGGTAGAAAGTGACTGTTTTCATTTCTACGACATTTTCCTATAAAACACGGGAACATTTCTTCCTACGTTGGTTCAGCTGATGAAATTATCATCATTTGCAAATGCTGGTTTGAAACACAGGATTACCAATAAAAGTCTCTCCAGGGTTGCAGCAAATGGTCCCTTGTGCTGTGAGTGCCACCGGTGCCACCGGTGCCAGATGGGAATTGCAGTAACGAGTCCTTAATGTGTCCAACCCCTAAACTCTCAGCCTGGTCCTCAGACCCACAGGAACCCCATGCTGAAATCTCGGGAATTGCAAGAAAATGCAGTTTAGAGGGTACTGGAATAGGAACCCTTTGAAAATTTGTTACTGCATATATATATACACTACATATATATATATATATTTATTCCTGGTAATATTGTTTTCTTATCAGGAAGAAAAGATACATAGCAGGGATGATTATCATTTAACTTCCACCTCCTTTATTAATTTATAATGGGTAATTTGGGATGCACAGGCACTTATTGCTAAATCCCAGAAACAGACACTTCCCTCGTAGGCACTAAATCACTGCTCCTGGGATAATTAAGGTAGAGGGAGCATTTATCAACCTTTTGCTGAATTTATGGCCCCTCCCTGAGGTGTCTCCTCCTGCTTGGCCTCGTGTCTCTGGGTGATGGAGAACTTTGGCTCCGTGGTGCGGGTTTCCCCAGGGCAGAACAGCACCGCAGGGGTCTGGGGGGCTGTTTCAGCCCCTCATTGCTCTCTCAGGGTGGCTGAAGCATGGGGTACCACATTGTCCACCCTCCCCAACTTTGTTTAACCTCCTTTGAACCTTCCTGCGATGACCTGTTCTGTCAAGCTCTGGGGAAGAATGCTGTGGCTGAGGGGACAGAGGCAAGGGGGGAAAATCCCATCTCAGCACAAGAAGGATGCGGAGCTGCTGGAGCGGGGCCAGAGGAGGCCCCGGAGATGCTGGGAGGGCTGGAGCCCCTCTGCTGTGAGGACAGGCTGGGAGAGCTGGGGAGGGTCAGCCGGGAGAAGAGAAGGCTCCGGGGAGACCTTCCAGCCCCCTGCCAGGCCCTCAGGGGGCTCCAGGAAAGCTGGGGAGGGACTCTGGATCAGGGAGGGGAACCATGGGACGAGGGGGAAGGGTTTTACACTGAAAGAGGGGAGATTGAGGTGAGATGTGAGGCAGAAATTCTTTGCTGTGAGGGGGGTGAGCCCCTGGCCCAGGTTGCCCAGAGAAGCTGTGGCTGCCCCATCCCTGGAGGGGTTCAAGGCCAGGTTGGACGGGGCTTGGAGCAACCTGGGCTGGTGGGAGGTGTCCCTGCCCAGGGCAGGGGGTGGCACTGGGTGGGCTTTAAGGTCCCTTCCAACCCAAACCATTCTATGATTCTATGATCCCAAAGCAGGAAGCAGGAGGAATTTCGCAGCCATAAGGCACGGGAAGCAGGGCAGTGCTGTTATCAGGCTGGAGGAACACCAGCACCCCTTCCTGCTATGTGCCAACTGCGTTGGGTTGAAGTTGTTGTTTCCGCTAACTTTTTTGGATGCAATATTCAGCGCTAATAGAAAATTATCCCTCACCAATGTTTTCCCCAAAGAAAAATGTGCTTTTATGCTCCAGCAGGATTCCTGCAGAAATTACCTCCCTGCTCTCCATCAAAGACTCGGAGGAGGTTTCCTCCCTCACTCTTGTGCATGGGGAAGCCCCGACCAGACCCTACAACGCTCGGCCATCCCTCCCCAGCCCCAGATTTCAGGGCCAGCAGTTCCAGACCACAACCAGCTCCATTTGAGGTCTTCCCCATGGATTAAAATAGCTCCAAGAAGCCAATACGGGAAATCTGATCTTAAAGCCCAGGACTTGACGGTGTAATTTCCATTGGAAATCAGCCCTCGGGCGGCCGGCTGGCAAAGCCGCATCCCTGGGGACACGCCGGGCTGTTTGTTCCTGTAATGTTCTTGCTATTGATTTAAGGAGAAACAAGAGTTGGTTAATTATCTGTGGCTGTGCTTAGCTTTGTTTTGTCTCTGCTAATGGCTGGGGCTGTTGTGACTGTACACTTTAATGGCTTTCAGATGCCAGAGGACTTACTATAAGCCCATGCCCCGCACAGAGACCACCAGCAGACAACAAACTTGTTGCTGCTTTGAGGTTGCAAATAGCGAAAACGATGCTGCTTCCCCTGCCCCAAGCCCCCAGTGCGCATATTTTTGTGAAGAACTGCAGAGTTGTTTTTATATCAAAAGAGCTTTTTTCCTCGTTATGGACTGCTGAAGAACTGAACCCGTCCCTGCGCAGGTACCTCTATAAATAATTAGACATATAATATTTCCACAGCTGTGCGCTGCCAGATGGCTCTGCTTTTTTAAGCCTAAAGTAACTTCCTTCCTTTGCAGGGAGAAAAGCCAACTCTGTCAAGTCCTATAAACTCATCCTTTCAGGAGCAGACACGTCCCAGAGACCTGGCTTTGAACCTGGAGAAGAAGAAACTTCTCAGGGACGGGGCAGCCACTGAGCGAGCCCCGAGCGGGGTCAGGCGAGTGCGTGGGAAGGTCCCCAGTCCCTTTGCAGGTGACAGTGGCGACGGCTGGCTGCGGAAACCAGAGTGACCCTGCGGATCAGGACCTGGACGGCCTTTCATTAAGCTTTTAAGAGAAAAATAACATCAATAACACGAGCGTGGTGATAGTGGCAGGAATCCCCGCAGACCACAGGCTTCGTGTTGAGCGGGTAAATTCTTCCAGGGGAGGTTTCCGATGTGCACTGGCCTGGCCCCTTTCTGCTTCCCATTGACGCCTGCTAAGTAAATAAATAATTTACATTTCCAAACCGATCCGCTCCACGCTCTGGGCTGCTCTGGGCGTATTTAACTTTTCAGAGACGGAGCAGCTCCTGCAGTGTCAGTGTACAAATGGTATCTCCTGGAGCCTGGCAGGGTCTCCGCAGGCTCTCCGGATAAAATGAACCCGGCTTTGGGAATCCATCCCAGAACCTGTGCATCGCCCAAGCCTTCAGTTCCCTGGGGAATGCACCAGGCTCTCATCGCTACAGCACAGCATGTTACAGCTGTGTCTAAACAACCCTCCAAATCCCACCTTGGATGTGTATCACTGCAATATTCAACCGGCAGCTCTGGAGGTGGCAGATGCCCATCCTGACCATGGCTGGATCCTGGATACCATGCTCAGCCTCTCTCCTAACAAATTGCCCTCCAGCTCCTCCTGCTGCAAAAGGCTGGCAAGGAAATGTCAGGATTTTTAATGACAATTACCTCTGCCGTGGTCAGGAGTGCATGGGCAGAGCAGAATTACTGTCGTTTTGGCTTTTTTCAACCCCAGCTCATCCTCTGTAATAAGTGTTAGCTCCCCAGCACAAGCGCCTGGTCTCTTTTTATGGCTTTGGATACACCTTTTCCTATATTACACCCCCGGAGCTTTGCAAGAGAGTTCAAAACGTAGGCTGGATTTTACATGCCGTTTGGTATTCCCAAGCTGTGCCTGGGAAACTCGACGGGAGCGGATGATCAAGAGTGTTGTCAAGGATGACATCGAGCAGGCGAGGAGGCAAACACAGCATGGCGTGGGTCTTCGTCCTGTGCTATAATCGATGGGCTCTTTCCACGCGGGTTTTCACGTTGCTGTTCCTCCTCATGTCCCCTGGGAAGATGCAGTGGGGACACCTCCATTAGAGCTGGGGCACCTTGCTCTGCTGGTTGCCGCCTCGGCTATAAACCAGTGCTTCAACCTCAGGCTGGGGTGGGAAGAATTTATTTATTTCTCAATATTTTGCTCATCACGCCGTTTCCCGGGGGCTGCCTGACTGAATTGCTGCTGCTCGCTGCCGGGCTTCGGGAGTGATGCTCGTCCTCCTGTCGCTGCTCCCTAACGCTGCACCAAGCAAGCCGTTTCCCTCACCGCCCCTGAGTGCAGCTTAAAACTCAGCTAACAAAAAGCAGTTTTAAGCCAGAATTGCAGCCCTGCCTGATGATTCCTGCCTCGCCATCCCCGTCCCCATCACCCCCCATCCCGCCGCTTTTCCAGCACGTTGCTTTCAGTGACCTGATCTGGAAAGCTGAGACCGTTGCTTTGTTTTTAAGGCATTCCTTTCCAAACCCAATGGCTCCCGTCCCTGCTGCATAATTGGGTGCAATCCCTGGGTAACCTCCTTCCCGCTGCCGAAATGAAGCTAATTTGTGCAGCTGCAGCCCCAGGTGCCTTATTTTTTTTGGTGGTTTGTGTTGGTGCTATTCAGCAGCGAGGGTCTCCCTGCTGAACCTGTGGACAATTTGCCAGAGTGTTCCTCCTGAGTTTCAGCCTCGATTTATCATTTATCCCGTACGGAAGATGCGTGGCCCAGGGGGACAAAAGGGGTGAGAGCCCTTGTTTTGTAGCTGTGCAAGAAGTTGGGTTTCTGCCTTGTAATGGTGCCGTCTTGTTTGCGGGTCAAAAGATGGGAGCCTTTATCTGCTGACCCAAACCTGACGCAGCTGGCATGGCAATGTGCAACGCGCACATAGGTGATAAATAATTTCTACTTTTCTCTTTAGAGAATCTCCCAAGATGCACCTTTGTGATTGCACAAGGGCTCTGTGGAATAATACAAAAACCCTAGTATTTTTAGAATAAACCCAGACAATTTATGTCGCTTTTATCCTCAGTTCTATATATCCCCCTTATTTTGCTCCAAATTCGCGCTGGGGAAACAATGAAAATGTATAGCAGAGAATAAAACTTAATAATCTTCTGAGCCCTGTACCTGTTGTGCTGGCTGGTCCCTGAGCCTGTGGGCTGGGGGGGGGCTTTGAAAGGGGGCTCTAAAAAATCAAAAAATCCCTGCAAAGGGTGTGGGGCATGTGTCTGCCCACAGCGCTGCTGCTTTGCCCTCCCAGTACCCACCAGCGCTGCAGGTTTTCCTTGCTTTGGCCCATCAGGAACCCAGGATTCAGCCTCATCCCTCTGGGCTGGAGATCACACTCCTGGTTGTCAGAGCAGGTGGTGGTGGTGGTGGTGGTGGGGATTGAGGCTGACCAGGGTGATGGGGATGGAGACCCTCCAAACACTTGGAACAGGCTGGTGGAAGCGGTGGAATCACCATCCCTGGAGGTATTTAAAAGCCGGGCAGACATGGTGCTGAGGGACATGGGTTAGTGGAGGTTTTGGCAGTGTTGGGTTGATGGTTGGACTTGATGGTCTTAAAGGCAATGCTATGATTCTAAGTCTCCTTTCCATGGACTGCCTCATTCAAGGTCCCAGCATCCATCTGCCTAAGACTAATGAGGTCTTCAAGCTCACTAAATTTTGCTTTGAGGTCCTTTGTGCCACCAGGAGGTTTAATCCCTGCTGGGCACCACGGTGCAGCCATGGTGGTGATTTTGGTAGAGGCAACCCTTACCACCCAGCCGTGCTGCAGATGGCACCGGTGTCCCAGCCGCTGCCAGCATCTCCAATTTTAGCTCTGCTGCCAGACAGGATTTTCAGACAGGAGTCTGCCTGACATGTCCCGAGGCCATGGCTGGTCTGACGGCGGCTGGAGGTTGGCACAGCTGAGCCGCAGACTGGCCAGCAAGCAGAGAAACCCCACCGCATCCCCCAGGACTCGCCCAAGCCCCGCCGTCTTCCCGAGGAGGGGAGCAGATGTTATGTTTAAAACACGGGCGCCAAAGCCCTTAATGATGCACCTTATTTTTTATATGAGGATAAAATAGAGTGAAAAAGATGCTTTAATACAGAGGAGGCTTTTAAAATATAGAAGCCCAAATACAGAAGCACTGGAGAGGTGGGATGCACAAACAAGGAGGGTTCGGAGGAGGGCAGAGGGGGTCAGGATCTCCCACCTGCTGATTGATTTTAGTGCTTCAAATGCTATGTGGGGATTTCAGGTGAAGCCAAAGCCACGTGGAATTTACATGGTGACCTGTCAACCCCTGGTCCTGAGCAACAGAGAAGGTGAGGAGGCCACACAGGCTCAAACAAGCATCTTCTGGCTCCCACCAAATGATGCTCCAGCCCGGGGATGCAGGTTTCTGTGCTCTCCCGGTCCAGGCAGCGCTGGCAGCAGGCTGCGATCGATGGAGTGCTGGGGCAAGGAGCGGTGAGCACTGGAAATGAGTGTTTTATTATTCCAGGGCCTTCAGAGGTCATTGCGGGGAAGAGGCTGGAGCCCGTTCCCTGGCAATCACTCCTCTCCATCCCCTCTCTCATTAGATTTTCCCTGCGTGGATCATTAAGCAGGAGGGGAGAAAAGGGCAAAACGGGGCTCAGCTGGAGCCAGTGGTTACGCTGCTGATGGCAGACATGGCTTTGGCTTGTCCTGCTTTAATGTCACCTCTGCCACGCTGGCTCCATCCCCTAAAAAGTCACCCTAAGGCGGGGGGTCAGTACCCGGCAGGGTACCGGCTCCCACACATGTTGTGCACAGAAAACCAGAGACACCAGTAACGCCGATGCAATGGATGCGTGACAAGGTATTTTCTCACTTTAATTAGTAGAAATACAAATTAATGACCTGGAAGTGCTGCCCTTGGTTTACTCTCCTGCGAATCACGTGAGCGTGAACTGCAGCGGGCTGCCCATAAATCAAAGCTGGGCACTGCTGGGGCCAGGCGAAATGAATCCCCAAATCTTGACATTTGTTTTGACACATCATCTCCTCGTGTGTCTGAGCGGCGCAGTCATGTCTCTCGCTCTTTACACGGCACACCTGGGTCTGCATGGCTGAGATTGCTGCTGAGGTCATTACACAAATATGTGAACTGCCTATTTTCAAATTAATAGCACATGGACTCAATCTCTAGGCTCTTGGGCATAAGTTCAAAAAAACAGAGATGTAAAACTTGGGTGATTTACTGGACCTTTCCTAGACTGAAATGATTAATTGTCTGATTTACTGGTTCCATTTTTTTAACGCTGAAAGTGATATAAAAAAATTAGAGGGAGTATAGAGGAAACAGTTATCTCAAATGCCTTCATCATATTGCTGAGTAGAAAATATTGTATTGTGATGGATAAATTTTAAATATTAACGTTCTGATTCATTTCTGTGTGGCAGTGAGCAGAAGTGTGAGCGATGCCTGTCTGATCACGGAATCACGGAATCACAGAATCACGGAATCTTCAGAGTTGGAAGGGACCTCTAGAGATCATCTAGTCCAACCCCCCTGCTAAAGCAGGATTGCCCAGAGCACATCCCTCAGGACTGCATCCAGGCGGGGCTTGAAAGTCTCCAGAGAAGGGGACTCCACACCCTCCCTGGGCAGCCTGTTCCACTGCTCTGCCACCCTCACCGTAACGAAGTTTCTCCGTGTGTTTGAACGGAACTTCCTATGTTCTAACTTGTGCCCATTACCCCTAGTCCTGTCACTGGGAGCCACTGAAAAGAGCCTGGCTCCATCCTCCTTAAACCCACCCTTTAGATACTTGTAAACATTCATAAGGTCTCCCCTCAGCCTTCTCTTCTCCAGGCTAAAGAGTCCCAGCTCTCTCAGCCTTTCCTCATAAGGGAGATGCTCCAATCCCTTAATCAAATGTGATGTGGATGAGCTCGGTGTTAAATGTTTCAGGGATGCGAGTCACCGATGTAAGCCAGTCAACTCCTGTTAAAATTCTCTCTCTAGCCAGCCAGAAATGGTTCAAGGTCATGGCGAAAAAACAGCTCTAGACCCACAACGGAGTGACAGCATCTGGCACAGCATCGGGGACTGGTAAGTCAGGAAAGTCATCCCGGGCGTTTCAGTGACGGAGAAAACACCGAGGGCAAAGGATGCGCCTTTGGGGTATTTATTCGGGTGGCAAAACAGCGTTGATGGCAGAAACATGCTGGCATGTGGCCGTCGGTCCTTGCAAACAGCCGGAGCTGAGGACACGGTGGTGGGTGATGGGTGCTGCTTTGTTAGTGCTGCCTGGGGCTCCTGAGCTGCAAATTCCCCCTGCGCTGGCTGCTTGAATGGAGGGACATCCACTATCACACCAGGATAATCCAACCCAGAACCTCTCCGAAAGCATCGCCAGCTTTTCATAGAATCATAGAATCGCCTAGGTCGAAAAGGACCTTTCAGATCATCTAGTCCAACCATCAGCCCAACACTGACAAAAACCATCACTAAACTGTATCTCTAAGTACTATGTCTACCTGTCTTCTAAATACCTCCAGGGATGGTGCCTCCACCACCTCCCTGGGCAGATTTCATCCAGATCTTTCTCAAAGCACTAGCACATGTTTCTTTCTCTGCTCAGCACCTTACGCCGTTATGATGAGATTTCATGATACTTGTTTTACACCAAAACCCACAGTGGGAAAGCAGCGAGGAACACCTCTCCTTGCAGCATTTCCTTCACGGTAGCCCGTTATATTCCTTGCTGTGTGCTGTACATCTTCCCACCATTTTTGTCTGCGTGGGGCAGCGCACAAAGCCTGGGAAGCAGCAGCCCGGCTCTGCCCTGTCCCGGCTCTGCCCGGAGTCCTGACCCCCCCTCGGGGTTCCGCTGAGCTGGTTTCACCTTTAGAGCACGGCAATTACTGTCACGTATAATATATGTATTGCAATAGGCAGGATATTAAAAATAAATGCTTACACAGCCAGGCCAGGTTGATGTTCCACTTAATCCAACAGAAAAAAAAGTATTGATTTCCAAGGCAAATGGGGGGAAAAACCTAAGCTACTAAATACGCAGGCTAGTGAGGGGTTTTGTTCTTTGCCTTCCCCTGAAATTAGTCCCTTAAGCTTAGGATTGCATGAGTTTTGGGGTCACTGTATTCAAGGGGATACAGTATTCAAGAGGAAACCATCACCAAAGATTCGCTTAATGTCTTTTAGAGGTAAATTGACTTCACTGGCACTGGAGCATTAAGGCTCTTGATTTTGTTTGTGTTACAGCTTAATTATGAGCTTGGCTTTGCTAGGTGATACATCCCTACACTGGAGCTAGGAAAATCTTCCCTTCACACCCAGAAGATGAGTACCTCCTCAACAATTTAAAAAGTATTCTTGCAAACACCGTCTTTAAAATTGTTCCGTGTTTCCTCACTCATTTCCTCGGGTGAATTTGAATTAGCGATAGGAGGCCTGCCAAAAGCGATGCAGAAGACCAGTAAGCCCAGTTTGGGAGTGGCTGGGTTTGCTGGGATGCCGTCAGGGACAGGAGCTGCCGCCCAGCCCCGGTCCTGCTCTGCGTCTGAAGTTGCAGTTGGGTGTAGGAGATGCACAGGAGCCCGCAGTGGAACAGAGCCCCGGGTCACCCCGTCTGCTTTGTTCTTCATACAGCTGTTTCTTCAGTCCCAGTGGCCTGATCCTCTCTCCGCAGCCAGGCGAGGATTGCTCCGCTGGAAATGCAGGGAAGAGTTAATTTTCTAAATTTGGAACGTTATCTGTCATGTGCGACTGCTCTGTAATTACGACTTTTTCTGCTTCTTAGAAAAAGGTTATTACAAGAGCCTTTTAATCTAAAAGGCCAATTATATTAAAACAGTGACTTCCATACTTAGATCCCCCTTTATGTGCATGCTATTGTGTTTGGTATAAATTTAGAAAAGTATATGGAAGGTTTGCTTAGTGGAAACTTAAAAATATGATTACTACTTGCATCAATGTAAGCATGAACAGTCCCGAGAAACACGTCTATGTTATTTATTACAGCCAGGAGCCCCAGCTGCCCTCAGCCTTCAGGGAAATAACGCGGATGTGGGGTCTCAGCACTTCTCCTTTGTGCGTTGAAGAGGCTGCTGGCTCTGGATTTGGAAGATACTGGGAAGCAGGAAGATGTGGAGCAGACGAATTTGTGGCTGCTGGGGTCAAGCAGGGTCTGTGAGCAGCAGGGAAAGCACCCACCCAGGCTTTGCAGGTCATTTCAATGGGACATGAAACCCAAAGCAATTATAAACCCTGTACTTGGTCTGCACTGGTATCTCGCATAGGCAGAGCGTGCTGAAAAGTCATTTAAATCACATTTATACTGCCTGCAAGGGGAAACACTTTCTTCCCAATAAAATAATGTTGTTTTCCCTGACCCATGATCTACAATGGGAAGTAATTAGCTTGAAGGACATATAATGGAGAAAAGGGTAGGGTTTCAGAGCATCTCCCGCGTACAGGGCGGTAATTGATTCTAAGCACTGCTCTGGATGATGAGCTCGTTAGGAAGTGAGCGCGCATACACAGGTCCCTGGGTAGCGGCTGCAGGGAGAAGAATGGTAGTTTTACAGGGAAATTAAGAAAACATACTCCTCTGGTCATATTAGCTCTATCAGTTTCTAATTACTCGGTTTTTTAAACCGTAAGATGTCATTTTATCAATACCGCTTGCAACAATTGTAAAAGGGCTGGAGACGGGAGGAAATGAGAAAAGTGGAGTCCCTTTGCCCAGCACCATGTCCCGAGACTGCCACGGGCTGCTTCACGGGCACAGGGCACGGGGACAGGTGTGATGTTCCCACTGGCAGCATCCCGATTGGGATGGGTCAAAGTCAGCAGGAGTTAAAACTCAGGGATGAAGCTGAAAAAAAGCCTCATCGAGGCAGGTGAATTGTTGTTGCTGCAAACAAGCTGCCGCATCTTGCTGATAGCTTTATCAATCTCCTCCCTCGTGTGGCTCGCGCTCCTGGGACGCTGCCTGGCCAGAATCATTTTCAGACTCTGGGCACTGCAAAACCTATAAGTAATAAAAATGAACCTATGAATTTCTTGGGAGGACACCAATAAAAAGCCGGAGCTGCCTGGGTTTGAGCGTTGGCAAGCCTGGTATCGCTGTGATGGCTTTGTGCTCAGCCAGGAGAGCCACAGAATCCTAGAATCCTAGAATGGTTCGGGTTAGAAGGGACCTTAAAGATCATCTAGTTCCACCCCCCTGCCATGGGCAGGGACACCCCCCACTACACCAGGTTGCTCGAAGCCCCATGGTTTGTGGGCCCCAATGGTTTGGGTTGGAAGGGTTAATGGTGTTACCATTGCTGTCGGTATTTATATACCACCCCAAATTAATGCCACCCTCCTGATGAGTGTGAAAAAAATACCACTGCAGAAATGATATCTGCATATTGTTATTAAAAATGTATTTTTGGGGAGGGGGGTTGGTGTTCCTTGCAGCTGGTTTCCACCTTTGTGTCTCACGTGGGTTGGCCATGCCGTAGTGCATCACTCGTGCCACCTTCTCCCACCAGGTCTCAGTCCCTCTCCTCTGGGTTTAGGCAGCAGGGTGGGAGGGAGCTTTGTCTCCCCTTGCTGCAAGAGCCCGGGGTTTTTGTGGCCTTATCCGGGTCAGGGATAACTTAGAGTGACCCAGAGGCTGCTCTAAGATGTGCCTTGTTCCCAGGGACCCGGTGCAGGGTGCCCACTGCCCATGGGGACACACCATCCTGCTCCCCCGTGGGACTCAGCCGGACCATGCAAAACACTCCGTGGACACTGGGAGTTGGACCCCTTGGGCTCATTGGGAAGCTTAGGCGATGGGATGACAAAGCTTAGCCTGTGTTATTACCATTATGCTCATTATTGTGGCCAAAAAAAGCTCGTTGGGAAGCTTAGGTGATGAGATGACAAAGCTTAGACTGTGTTATTGCCATTATGCTCATTATTGTGGCCAAAAAAAGGAAATTGCAACATGTGAATTCAAAAGCTTCAGGTGAGCCAACAGATGATTTTAATCCAGAATCACTGTTTCAGGGTCCAGAGCCCCAATATTCCCTCCCTTCCTCCGCCTCTACTGAATCAGCGGTGCCGTGGGGTTAAAAGGTTCACTGCCTAGATCTTTTATTTATGCATTTATTCAATCTCACCCCACCGAGGTAGGTGTTTTAAGATGAAAATATCCCTTACTCTCCAAAGTTACGATAAATATTGATGCAGTGTTTCAAATAGCGTGTGCACGGGCAGGTCTGTGTGAGGGCTGGAAATGCAAGACTGCAATAAAAAGCAAGGAGCCCTCTACAAAGGGTGAAGACGAACGCCGACACTAACAAGCTTGCCGGGGCTCCGAAAGCGTGGGCGGGCGAGGGAGGATGCGGGGAAGGGCTCCCTGCAAACTTCTGTTGGACTTTGTACCGTTCCCCGCGAGTTGGTTTTACAAGATCAAGTGGAAAAATTGGGGAAGATATCAATTTCAATAGCAAGTGGCCCAAGGCTTTTGTTTCTAATAAATGGACAAGCTCCTTTAAGACCAGTAATTAATCTGGTGGATCTTTTCAATTTTATCAGCCCCTTCTGTGACACTATTCTTTAATCTGTGTGGCTCCAGCTTTCATTAAAAACGAGCCCGGTGACAACGAGGTAAAGCTGCTCAAAACGCTGCCGCTAATCTCTGCTGCTCGGGCATTTCCCTGTAATTGCTTTTCCACGGTGTTTCTGTAAGAGCTGTTTAGTGCAGCGTCTCTGGTGGTGTCATAGCTCCTGGATACCTTAATCAGGGGCTTTACAACTTAATACAAATATTGTATCAGGAGAGAAAGGGTTGTTGATGGTCAGGATTTGTGAGAAGCATCTGCCTGTCTTCCAGTTTTTGTTGCTGAATTGAATTATGGCCTCAAGGAGAGGAGCACGACATTTTCTACTGCTTTCTAGAAAGCGTCTTGAGGTAGGATTTCTTTAATGCTTGGGCCCTTATTTTCCTTGTCACGGGTCAGCACCTTGCTGGAGATGGCTGTCAGCTCAAGAACGATCAAGTCTCTTCCCAAAGGGATGGCCAGATCCGATGTACGCGGTGCCGGCTGGCTCTGCCCATGCAAGGTTTGGATCATATTTAACCAGGACCAGCAAAGCAATGACCCCAAAACTGAGCTTTTTGCTGCAGAGGGTGCCGGTCCCAGGGAAGTAAACTGTGCTGGGAGATGTTTAGGTGCTGCCCTGGCTTCAGAAGTGTCATTGGTCTGCTGGGCTGGACTCGGACTTCTCCTGCAGCTGCTGCCAGGGACACAGTGCCCAACATGCATGGGGTAATTTAGGTAGAATTTAATTTCTGTGTGTGACCTCGGCTCCTTTCCTGTTAGACCTCTGAGTTGAGCGAATCCTCCCAAAGGTAAAAACCAGGTTTATTCTGGGAGCCAAATTTATCTACAACCTTGATGTGACATCTCCTTCTGCCCACGGCTTGGAGGGATTTCTCTCCTGCTTTCTGAAAACCGAGATCACTGCTGGGGTCCCCAGTTTGTACGTTATTCACTGCAACCTTCCCATCAGTGCATGCAAGCGAGCACGAGTTAGAGGGAAGTGCTCAGACACTGCCGTGGGGTTTGGTTCACATGCTGGAAACACGGGAGCCGAGGTTTAAGGCTCTGTTGTACCAAACCAACGGGGAGGGAGGCACGGGAACGTGAGTTCGTAGGTGGTCATCAAAGCAGAAGAGGCAAGACTGCAATCCATAACTTGAAATTGCTTCTTCAGCAGGATGCAGTGGTACTTCTTATGAAGGAAGCTGTAAAGTTTGTAAAACGGGGTGGTTAAGTTATTCATGCTGCTTGCCAGCAGCCTGGTAAAGAATGGGTTTTGCGGTTCTTCCTTTCATCACCCGGGCTCGGGCAGGGGCTGCAGGCTGAAGGAAGGCAAAACCCTTCACAGAGATCTTTCAGGCCCAGCAACCACTTAGTGCTCAAATGCTTTCGGTCGTGCATTGCCCCCTTTTTGGGATGGGGTGGCCGCGGTGCCATGGGGAGGAGTGGGGTTGTGGGCCTGGGGCCAGGGTGGCCATCCCCGAGCATAGAATGGTTTGGGTTGGATGGGACCTTAAAGCCCATCCAGTGCCACCCCCTGCCCTGGGCAGGGACACCTCCCACTAGACCAGGTTGCTCCAAGCCCCGTCCAGCCTGGCCTTGGAAGGCCTCCTGCCGATGCTTACGGCTCGGTGCCACCTTCCCCACTGACGCTGCGTGGAGTTGGCCCTGCAAGGTGCACAAGGAGCCGATTGCAGTAAATTAAGCTCCCGAGCAAATTAAATTAAGGCCACCTTAATTCTGAAATAGGCTGTCTACACAGGGATTTAATGAGGTTTAACTAATCCAATTTAGAAATTAATTCAGATTAAGTTCTCTGAGCATCCCCAGGTAGGCAGGCTGGAAGAAAGACAGGAGAAGGCCGTTCAGTAATGGGATATTTGAGGTGCGAGGGTTCGGTGGCCAGTTAGCTGCAAAGCAGGGGCTGCCTAGAGGCATGGGGGGAGCTCAAAAAAAGCCAAAACCCGCCCGAAGCAGAACAGCGGGTTTTCCCAGTAAGATTTCTCACTGCCCGACTGCATTTATGGGAGAAAAAGGAGAGAAATTTTTCACAAAGCGAGACTCTGGGTCACCCCAGGAGGTGACGCGTGTGCTGGGGACAGCCATGCACTCCAGGGACGAAGGTACCTTTTTCCTTTTTTGCTTTTTGCTTTTTCCTTTTTTTTTTTTTTTTAATGCTGGACAGGAAATGTCTTGATGCAATATTTAACATGGAGGCCTGGGGGACTTGGCGTGATTGAAGACAGGATCTTCATTTTGACAGCTTAATGCATTTTACATTACGATGCCACCGCATCCTTCTATTTATGCTGAGCGATCCGGCGCTACATCTCCTTTTCCAAGTCCTTGCATGACGTACAAATACTGTCCCTTTGCCCTCCTGACCCAATCTCCTTTTTCTTTATGGGATTTTGGTCGTCTCAAATCTTTTTGGGTTTTGCTAAATGTAATCTGATGATAAAGAGAAGAAACCAGGCAAAGCCAAATTTCTCTGATGACTACTTCTTTGACATATGGTTACTGGATTACTGCGAAAAGCGCCTTTGAAGTGGATTATACCTAAGCCAGTGCCTTTGATATAGTGAGGCATTCACTGGGTACTGGTTTGGTTTTCTGGTCAAATTCTTTTGAGTAAATAATAATAATAATAATAATAGTTGGAAAGTTATGTTACAAAAAGAAATGTTGGGCTGTAATGACCATGTTACTTGCAAAGGATTTGCAGAAGAAAACAAATAACTTTCCAGGTCTATAATGAGAACTCACTGAATTTGGATTAATTTGACTCATTATTAGGGCATGCTGGGCTGGCGGGCAGAGAGAGGGGACAGGACAGCCAGGACTGTGACAACAACGCTGGGGACACCTGCCCTGACCCAGGGAGCTGCTGGTGTATATATAAATACACACATTATATACCTACGTAGATGTACCTATACGTGTGTCTCAGCCTTTGGGTGAGGGCTGTTCACATCTGCACGTCCACTCTTTGTGTGACCGAACGAGCTCCAAATGGCTCGCATTCAGGTTATAGCAAGCATTCTACAATTATGTTTTAAGCCACCATCAGTCTAAATCATACTCTGAGCAATTTAAACCCGTGTTCTTGCCTACTGTAGGAGTATTTTGGCATAGCTGCTGAGTGAAAGGGGCCCCTGGAAGCGGTGGCCGGGATGGGAGAGGCTCCGCGCTGCATTCAGCTGCGTGTTTACTGCCAAGAATTGCTGTTTTGCCATTTATTTCTCAACGTATTTGAAGACTATCTGGCTTGGGGATTTCAGAGCTACGTTGCTGGAGGCAGAAAAGCCACACGCATCTGTATGCCTGTGATGTGGCTGCAATCAATACGGCTGTGAGCATGATCTGAGTGCCTGAGCCCCCATCTACGACGCGAATGCACCAAGCGATAAGCAGCTGCCGGTGGGGAAGGACCTGGTGCAGAAAAAAATGTCATCACGCGGAGAGATACGCAGTCCTCAATGAATAAATCCAATATATTCTGTATAAATCTCTTGTTATAGCCTGTTTTATTGAACCAACCAGCATGTTTCTCCACTTGAGAGACTGTGGAGAGCCTTATTTATTAGCGCTGCAACACGAGTGCTTCTCTGTGCCTTTGTCTGCTTTATCTCGCTTGTCACCGTGCTGCTGGGCGCGTGGCTCTGGGCCCTCTGCCTTTGTTTTGGGAGGTTTATCATTTGGGCATAAAACCTTTGTTCCTAGCTGAAAATTAGTAGGTGTCACTTGTGCGAATGTTTGGCTGGGAAAGGAGTGTCTTTAGGGAATTGCTGTTGATGGAGGGAGATGGGGGTGATGCTGGCAGCAGGGATGTCCTTGCTGGCCACTGTAGGACCGTGGTGTCACACATGGGGTGAAGACACCTCTCCAGGTGCAGGGACCATATCCAGCACGGGTAGCACCAGGGCATGGGCAGGAGAACCCATCACCTACTGCCATGCATGTGATGCTTACCATAAAATCACACGTCTCAGAGGCAACTGGGCTGTATGAAGCAGCTCGGCATATGGTAATGGAGCTCTTTTCTCTCCCTAGATATTTGAAGTGGGTTTTTCCTGCACGACCTTCAAAAGGCATGACCTGCGAGCCAGCCAAGCGCATGGGAACACCCGGCTAGCCGAAATGCTCTGCCTTATGGCAAGGTGAATCTTCTCAAGAAGATTTAAGAGACATACGTTATCCAATAATTATCCCTCTAGCCACCTGACAGATCCAGCTTTCCAGTGTTCAGAGGATCTTCCCCTCCAGGATCCATCTGCTGCCATCACCACCGGCACACAGGAGGTGACTGTCCCCAGTTAAACAGACGGCATCGCTAGCCTCCGAGTTGGAAAAGTATTCAAACCTTGGATTGCCGAGGGAAATGGGAAGGAGAGATGCCCCCAAAATCCAGGCTTCCCCAGCCAGCTCTCTGGCCACGATGATCACTGATGACCCAAACCTTGCTTGAATTAAACAGGAGTCAAACCAACGTGACAGCGCCTTTGCACGGAGCACTGGAAGTGCCTGAGATGCTGCGGGCGTCAGCGTTCCCGTTGTATGGCGTGTTTTTGTCTTCTTCGCCTGGTTGTCCTTCAGGAGGCACAGTGAGAGAAGTCAAGGACTGAGAACAGCAAAACAGACTTTGACTGTGCTGCGAAACATGACTAACATGGCGAAACCAGCAGCGACAGTTTAAAGCTTTAACCTGATGATGCAAATGTGCGATCTCCTGGCTGAGTGACGGGCCCATAATAAGGCAAAAATGAATATTACAGCGTTCTGGCTTTTAAGCATTTTCCCAGAGAAGTCATGTTGGATGTTGTTTCTGCGAGCACAGCCAGGGAATATGACTGGAGATAGACACTTGGTTCAGATTTATATTAAGTTCCCAGCAAACTGGGGGAATATAAGCCAGTCTGACCTAATATTATGTTGATTCCAAAGTAATTACATTTGTTATTTGCAGGATCTGTAGTAAATCGAGTTGTGGCAGTTATGTGGATGCTTCACAGAAGCAATTTCAGAGATCATTAAATATATCTTACATTGGTTACACATTACATTAACCCCTCCAGCGCCTCAAGACATATGACATCCATTTGCCGAATAGGCAATTTTTGTGGGACTAGATGCCAAAGGCAATCCAATAGAGATAAATTCTGGAAATGTATGCAATTACCGCCGAGAGAGGACTGTTGTTCACTATAAAAACAGGAGGATTAAAAAGTTTGTACAAGGCTCATGCAAACTCCAGACCACCTCCTCCACCAGCCTGTCCTCCGCTGCAGCCCGGGCTGCACCCTGCGACATCCCCATGGCACACACATGGGCATCGCTGTCCTCCGGGGGAATTCCCCCTCGACCCCAGCTAGCTGCATTTATAATTACTACATCTATTTAATTCAAATGACAAATGATGCGGAGAAGCTGGGCGGGAGGAAGGACGTGCCCGTGCTCATCAGCTCACTAAATGGGATGGTCTGTTTCTGGTCCGGTTTTCTGGCACAGCTGCAAAGAGATTTTGGGGGGTGCAAAAGTCTTGTACGCTCTTTGGAAGAGGTCTGGGGGTGTTATTTCTCACTCTGAGAGCTGTGTTTTGGCAGTCCGTTCTGAACGCTATACTGCATCTGTCCCATTGCAACGCCCATGTTTCCTTTTTGGGGGCAACAGGAGGTGGGGGGAGGAAAGCAGCAATGTTTTGGGCAGAGAAGGCTCCTGCAAACCAGTGGTGCGATGGGCAGCAAACTTCCCCATGTTGCAGGAAACACCAGTTCATGTTCCCCATCCTCCCTCTGAAGGTATCCTTGGTAATTTTAATGTTTACTAAAACATAGACGAGGAGAGGAAATGTGTTAAATTAGGGAGGTGAGGCCCAGGAGAGGAGCTGGTGGGGAACGAGGTGATCAAGGGTTAGACACCGTCATGTCGTTCTGTAATGTTATTTTTCACACCTTCTTCTGCTGCTTTTGGAGCATTGGTCAGCAAGGAGGTGAGTGAGAGGGATGGGGAGATTCACCCCCGGTTCCCCATCTTCATCCCTTGCTGCAGGCTCCGTTCTGCGTGAGCCTCAGCCCAGCAGTGTAAAGAAAATGGGATTAATTGGGTCTGGACAGACGGCAGTGATGGCAAAGACGGCAACCCCAGGCACTGCTCCAAATACAGGCCCATGTGTGTCTGGGGAGACAAACCAGTGCAAACAGGGCTTATTCCTGTAGTGCCGTCTCTTCCCTCCGGTGCAACAGCAAACGGTCCAGCCCTTTTGCTCGCTATCAAGCCCGCGAGCCATTTTTAGCAGCTGCACGATGAATAATTTCAGTGCCCGTAACTGGCAATTTTGCTAAGTGAGGGAGAGACAAAGTCATTAACGTTTGGGAGGGAGGATCTGAAGCTGTTGGCTGCAAGCACGAAGGACCCCTGCTGTTTCACGGGTGGTGACGATGCAATCCTCACCACCATGATGCAATCACCCCCCAGGCTTCGGGAAAAGTTCACGCTGAGCGCTGAAACAAAGCTTTGTGCAAGAGTTCAGTCTCGGCATTAAAAATATGCTGGATTTTTAAATTGCTGTGGAATATCCTTGCCATGGATATTCAAAGTCTAGCTTCATGCGCAAATGTGAAGGATTGGGGCCTGAAACACCATCAGGTGGGAAACAAGCTGTGCTGGAAGACCTGGAGGAAAGACTCTCACAAGATGCTTTTTGTTTAGTCTGATCTAATTCAGCTCTCGTCTAATGCAATGTTTAATGTCATAATGCAATTTTGGCCAATCCTCAAGATGCGCACAGCCTTGCTAGACTGTCTACCTCAGGAGCTGTTTTTATTGTTGGGTGACAGCTTTGCCCCCATTATCGTCAATCACTGCAGTGAAAATGGGATGAGCAGGTCTTGTCTTGGGTTTAATAAATGTGCCCAGGGAGTGCCCACTGTCTGCTTGCAGGCTCCTGAGATGTCTCATGAACCTCCAGGGGATGGAGATGGCCCCACACGTGGCCAAGCTGATGTTATTGCAAGCCTTGGACCCCTGAATGAGGAATGACTAAAACCAGACTGGCCACGTTAAGGTAAAGCAGATCCAAGTTCTTGTCGTGCTGATGAACATCTCTCCAGTGGCTTTGGTCACCGGCTTGGAGCACCCCCTGAGCAGAGGTCGCTCACTCATTCACCCATTATTCCCACCATCTCTTTTCTTTCTCCCTTCACTTACCTGCTGCTTTCTCAAATTCAGTGCATTGGATTTTCCCCTGGCATGGGCAGATGGACCAAGTTCATCCCACTGAGCACACCCCGTGGCCGTACCCGCCGTGGCCACTTGATTTTGTAGCCCGGCCTTCGATGAAACTCCCACGTAAACCCTCCCTGGCTATGATCTTGTCAAGCACTCATAGCACAGAAACTGCCACCAGGTTTGGCTGAGATCTCATGAGCCACGCAGCACCCCAGCAATATTTTATCCCCACTATTCACATCTCAGTGTGTTTGCAAGGGGTTTCTTGGTGTAAAACCAAACAACTTCCTGTTGTTTTGCAGCATTTCTTTTCCAACAGGCTTTAGTTACTCTCCACAATCCCAACTCAGCACAGGCATGCACTTACACTCTCTTCACCTAACAACCTTATTTCACCTTTATTTTTTGGGAAACCCCCCAGACCTCCACACATGTTGTGTCATACACATCAGACATTTTATACTTGGGAAAAGTGTCAGCAATGGGCTGATGTTTCCGAGACCAGGTGGGTGCTGGATTCTCAGCCC
Organism: Dromas ardeola; assembly: GCA_013398915.1. Lineage (NCBI taxonomy): Eukaryota > Metazoa > Chordata > Aves > Charadriiformes > Dromadidae > Dromas > Dromas ardeola. The sequence continues at coordinate 201,515 of VYZM01003660.1, forward strand.
TCAGAAACACCCTCATTTATTTGTCTAGGTAGGGTTCAAAAATAGCCCTAAGGAACAAACTTTTTAGCAGAGCCTGTTGCAATCGAACAAGGGGTAACGGCTTTAAACCAAAAGAGGGAAGATTTAGACTAGATATAAGGAAGAAATTTTTCACAATGAGGGTTGTGGACCAGGTTTCCCAGAGAAGCTGTGGCTGCCCCATCCCTGGAGGGGTTCAAGGCCAGGTTGGACGGGGCTTGGAGCAACCTGGGCTGGTGGGAGGTGTCCCTGCCCAGGGCAGGGGGTGGCACTGGGTGGGCTTTAAAGGTCCCTTCCAGCCCAAACCATTCTATGATTCTATGATGACCAGCTGGTGTATAAGCAATCTATAGTATTTGGCCTATAAACATTGCACAGCTGCGTTATTCATGCCTGTGTGGGGGTGTCACAGAGCAGGGCATAAAAAAAATTAATCCCTATGGTTATTGTTTGCTGTAAGTGCGGAGGGAAGGGCACTGGTGCTGTAAATCCCCCCTCCCTGACGGCCACGGCGAGCAGTGTTTTACAGCCCCAAAGTAAACGCAGCACACGTCTGCTGCCGGCCAGAAGGAAAACATTGTTTAGCGCGATGGGGACATTCCTCCTTTCTGTTCTTGGAGTTTTTCATGGCTTTAATGAGGCTTTTTTCTCTTGTTCGTGAGCCGTGAGGCTGTGCCAGGGCTGGGCGTCGCAGCCGCCTTTTCCCTGTGCCAGGCTGGGCAAGGGATGCCCAGCTCCCCCCATCATGTACCAGCAACGCCGTCCACCCTGGCAACACAAACATACAGAAACCACAAATAACCAGAAATATCTCCCTTCCCCAGTGCAGAACTGCTGCCTATACTGGGAAGGGGAACTCCTGCCCCGGAGGCCCCAAATACTGCAGAAAAATGCAAAGAAAAGGAAATGGGGAATAGGCAGCGCACTTTATATGCCTTGTTTGGCAAAACCACGGGTATCTCACGCCTCCGGCTATGAGGTATTTACCAGTCTTGGGGCTGTAAAGACATTTCCCCAAACCTGTCGACTTTCGCCCGGCTGCAGCTTTTGGTGGCAGGGTTGGGTGGTTGGGTGCAGCTGGGTGTTGAACAAGCAGAAAGTATTTCAAGGTTCCCTTTCGCCCTCTTTGAACCACATCTGGTTTTTGTTTTCGCAGCTGACACATCCTGTGAGATACATCCCTCTTCACTGGATTAGTCACATTACAAGATTTAAAGGGGAAAAAACCCCCAAATCTCGTGCACGTAATTATCCTGTATCTGAAAACAGCAGGTTTGGAGCAGAAAGGAGCTGGACGGTTGGAGCGTAAGCCAGATTTTCGAGATGCTCTGCCTGATAAAGACCAGGTATTAAATATTTGATGGGAGATGGGGACCTAAAGGGGAATATTACACTTGGGAGGAAGTAGGTACTTAGTAAAACTGTTAAATCCTTATTTCGGAGGCTGCTTTCCAGAGGAAGGAGAGGCAGAGGCTGCCGCTGCAGAGCTGCTACCACGTCCATGCGGCACTGAGCTGCACGGGACGAGGTCTGCAAGTCTACTCAGTGCCAGTAGTTACTTTAGAGGTGCTAGACATTAGTGCTTTCCTCTTTCTTCTCCTCAAAAACACGTTTCGAAAGCCCTCTCACAAGTGCCGAACCAGAAGGAAAAAATATATGTAATTGTATGTATATAATTTGTCACTGGTTTTCCACTGAGCTACCAAGAAACGCGTTGCGTGGCAGATGGGTGCAGTGGGGATGGATTCCTTGGAGGACTGCAGGGCCACCCATGGCCCCGAGAGGGTCCAAGGCCCTGTCGCATGAGGTACAGGTGAAGAGATGAACACTAATGATGCCAGCGGCTTTCAGGCAAAGCTGGGGAGAGAAACAGGACAGCCAGGGGAGTGGGGGATTTGCTACCCAAGCTCATGCACTTGGGCCACCAGCCCATGGCCAAGAAGCCGGGCAAGGAGGAACAAGCTGAATCCAGCCCTACCTTCATGGCAGGGGCTCTGCCTGACTTTGCTGGGGTGCTGGGGGTCTCCTTCCACCCTTCCACACGGTTCTCAGGCTCCTCCTTTGCCTTGCTGCTTTTTTTTTTATTAACTCACCTTATGAGGAACATATTTCCAATAATGCCCTTGGAAGGAGCCCTTGGTGATGGAGTGGTCTGGGTGTAATTTGCCTGCTGCTGAGTGTAGTGTTTCAATTCTATGTGAATTTGTGCCTATGATTTATGAGTTAATGTTTCCTATTGTAAATTATATTTAAAGAGAAAAATGAAGCTTATTTTTTTTTTATTTTTAGAAAAAATAATGTTTATGCTTTATGCGCCATCAGAAGAAATAAAGCACTGCTATGTTTTTAGTCCATGTTTTCAGCAGGTAAAATGCAATTATTCAGACCAGAGAGCTCTATTTGATATATGAATAGAGTAAAATGAAAAGGCATTCAAAGCCTGATCCAAAGCCTCTTTTAAATCTTTGGGAGTCTTTTCTTCCATGAGATTATAGAGCCAACCCCCCGGCCATACAAATGGGAATGGGATACATGCCATTTCTATCTCGATGGGGTACTGCCATAGCTCAGGCTTGAATTTCACCCTCTGAAAATGCAGATATTGGACTTTCCAGGGCTGTCATTCAGTTTTCTCTTTTGTGGGTAGCGGTAATGGATCTGTAATGCACTTTTCCCATCACATTAATTTGTGTGCAAGCCGTTCTGACATTCTGCTGTGGCTTGTAGAAATGCGAGCGCCGTCCCCGCCACGTCCAACACCTTCCCGGGGAACACATCGGCGTCTCCTCTTCTGTCTCACCTGGCACGAACCTCGCCAGCCAAGCACACGTTACTCCAGCTGTCGCTTCGCATCATGTCATCTGCTGAGGGGAATGCGATGCTTGTGAGAGTTACCAGGGATGTTCTCTCTGCCGAGGGATGGCAGAGCCGCGTCCCAGGAGGACCCGGAGCTCTTCGTCCTGGGACCGGACGGCTCCTCAAAGGGTGTGGGCTCTGAGGGCGTTCTCCAAACACATTGCAACTGGTTGTTCCTCTGGTCCAGCCACTGCTGACCACAAGAGGTTTCCCTGTCCACGAGACACCACATTTACCACTTTCACGTATATTCCCAAATCTATCAGTGCATGCTCTAAACTCCTTGTGCTTCATTTGCTTTCTCAAGGCGATGAATTATCATCCTCAAGGAAGGTGATTACAATGTTCATTAGCCTCTCCTCTTCACTTTGCATTGACCCGTGGGTGCATCCAACTTCACACAGGTGTCTGGCTGGTCCCCACTTGCCCTGGGGTGTCTCCAGCGCTGCTGAGCAGCACCATGGGCTGCTGAAATGAAATATTCTGCAGAAAGGGAATTTGTAATGGGATGGTAAATTAGGAGCGCAGGACACAGGGGTCTTGGTTGAGCATCTCGCGCTGGAAAGCAGAGCCCCAGCAGAGCGATGCCAGGAGGTGGCTGACCTGTGGGTTAACATCACTGGCAAACAACTGCCTGCCTCATACCTCACGTTTCATATCTCACGTTTCGTATTTCATATTTCATAGTCATTTGTTTGGGGCAGAAGGAAAGAAAATTGCTCAGTGTTTGTGAAACTATCAGGTGAGGAAAAAAGAAAAGATAAAAAACCATGTTGGTGTTGATCTGGAACACTCTACTTCAGCTTAGCATGGTTTTAATCCTCTAAAACCTTTTCTGAATTTATGCTGAAAACCACATATGACTACAACGCAAGCAACCTCCATCCTTTAAACCATCCTGGAATTAAACATTTTTCCTTTTACAAAGAAATTATGTCCTTGCTCAAAACTGTTCACTGAATCCAACTGAAATGGGTATTGGCCTCCACACAGTGAAGGAGTTGACATATTTTCAAGGGAATTCATAGTAAAGCCAGTTTGAAAATTTCCCTTGAAATTCTGTGGTTTTTTCACCTTTCATTTTGCCTTCCGTACTGCTATTTGTTTCTGCAGCTTTTTTAATTCTGCAAACTCCAGGCTGGTTTTGTATCCTCTTCTAAATGACATTTTCTGAGCGCAGCATCAGTGAGCGTGCACCAGATAGAGACTCCACGCAAAAGGGGAAAAAACCCCATTTTTTGCAGTTTTTCTTATCCCTAGCCTGGCTTCTTAAAGGAATTTGCAGCAAGCAGATATAAACTCCAAGTGATCCTACCTCTATGTTGAATAAAAGTACTCGCAGAGCCTTAACTTTAAATATTTCCTATTTGTTTCTGTCACATAATTTTAAGATCATTATAGCCTGGAGAAGCCCATGACCTCATTCAGTCAGAGCAGAGCGGAGCCACACAGGAACTGGCCCCGCTGCGGCCTCAGCACAAAATCCCACAAGCATGAAAATGGGGAGTTTGGGCAAAAAGCCTTGTTTTAAATAATATGTGTCATAAAGTTCTCGGGTAAGTTTATACAGACAACACAACAAAGAAGCGAGCAGGGAAACTCCCAGGGTGAGGGGGTTGCTGCAGGGAAAGGGGGCTTTGCTGCAGAGATCTCCACCGTTGCTGCCTTGCGTTATTCTACAAATTTGTGAATAACCGGAATTTATAGCTGGAGAAAAGGAAAATCTAATCTAGGCATCCTCCAGCTTTCCCACAGTGCATAGGCAGTGCGTCTTAACAAAAATACTGCCTCATAGTCAATAATTTGCCTTTCTGCCAAAATACCCATGGTCCCATGTAAGTCACACTTTACAGGAAAGCTAAAAGGAAAAAAATCCCCAGGAATGGGACCAGAGTCAGCATCATTCGACCATTGCTCTTTCCCACAGCGCAGGTTAACGTACATGCATTAAACCTTGCCTTTTATTCCTACCAAGGTAGTATCTCTAGTACTTACAAGTTTATTACACCTTTTTTCCAAAGCCATGGTTACGTTTTCAGGGTGCGAGGCTTTTTCCTTGTACCTGTGACACGTTCGTGTGGGGGCTCTGTGAGGAAGGGTTGAAATCTGGCATTCATTTATTTCAAGGTCTTGCTCTTTAGGTCTTTACCCAGGGAGACAAAGCTGCCTTCGCCAAACGCCCATCCACGCAGAAACGGATGGTAGCAGACGAGACACTTGTTCTAATTAATATTTTATGGGCTTATAGACTTTTTTTTTCCTCAGCAGCTGCTCTTAAATAAAGACCAATTTGCAAAAGTGTTAATTAACTCTAATTACAAAGCGCATTGTAGCTTCTCTGAGGATTTCCGTCTGGAGAGTGACATGTAACCGTTCAGCCCCTCGTCCCCGTCAGGCTGCAGCGATACTTCAAGGCAGCTTTTTCTAAGGACTCCACGCACATTTCCAAATCAGAACGATCAAATTCCACGTTGGATAATGGCCACGCTAACAGAGGGTGCCAGTTCCTTCATCCATATGCAGAAATCCTTAAAGCCGGAGACTTGTCCTGTGCATTCTCCCCCCACCGAGCGCCGAAGCGGTCCCTCCACTGCGACCTGGATCAGAGATTTCCCAGCTCCCCGGTGAGCTGCAGGAGTGATGCTGGTCCACATCCAAGATGCTCCAGCAGCAAAAATGGCACACGGTCATAACTCCATAGAGTGGCATCTAAAAAGCCGCACGCGCAAGCAAAGCAAAACAGGGAATTGATTCCCTGCTCCCCGTGGGCAGGCAGGTGCTCAGCCATCCCCAGGAAAGCCGGGCTCCATCACGCCTAACGGTGACTTGGGAAGACAAACGCCATCACTCTGAATGTCCCCCTCTTACCTCTTCCCCCAGGTTTCTATGCTGAGCACGATCTATGGAATCAGGGATCTGTGGGACATCCCTTTGGTCAGTTGGGGTCAGCTGTCCCAGCTGTGTCCCCTCCCAGCTCCGTGTGCCCCCCCAGCCTGCGCGCTGGTGGGGTGAGGAGCAGAAAAGGTCTTGAGAGTTTAACAACACCCAAACCCATCAGTGTTCTACCAACACTATTCCCATCCCGAATCCAAACCACAGCACTACACCAGCTGGTAACAAGAAAGTCAACCCCATCCCAGCCAAAACCATGACACCCCCAAACGAAGGCGACGCCATTGCCCAGAGCAGCAAGAACTAAACGCATTGCAGCGCCCAGGGCAACCGATGAGCTGAACTCCAACGTGTGTTGCGCTTTGACAGTATATTTATGCCAGCTTTCTAATTAGCTTTCCGTGACTCATTTCCCTGGGTTTACATGCACAGACTTTGCAGTGTTTTACCCCGGGCAGAGCTGGAGCGCGGCACGTGTGCACGTGCTGAGATACAGCCCCGGAGCAGCATCACATCGCTAATGAGGAGGAAATCAATTAGGAGTTTTGACACCCGGCGATGTGCTCAGGCAATTAGCCCTGTCTCTAGCTATGAGGCTGCAGTTTTAACGTGACAACGCCAGCGACTGTGTCACTTACAGCCCTCCCAGTGGCTTGTAGCGCTGCCACTCTTGCTGATGACAACAATCGCTTTCCTCCCGCTGGAAAGCAGCCGTAGGTGGGATCTCCTCCGTGCACGGCTTTAATCGGCAGCAATCAGCCCCACGTACGTGGTGTGCATGGCTGGAGGGGGGTTAATTTTCAAATGGTGTTGTCTTACTGCTTCAGGCTCCTGGTAAGGATGGAAAAATGCTCCCAATGCTGTGGCATCGCTGCCTCTGCTTGCAGAGCTGCAGGGGAATGGTTTTTACATAGAATTATAGAATCGTTTTGGTTGGAAGGGACCTTTAAGACCATCGAGTCCAACCGTCACCACAACACTGTCAAAACCACCACTAAACCATGTCCCTCAGCACCACATCGAAACGACTTCTAAATCCCTCTAGGGATGGTGACTCCACCATTTCCCTGGGCAGCCTGTTCCCTGTTCCAATGCTTGATATCCCTTTTGGTGAAGAAACTTTCCCTACATGACCTGTCTCGTGCAGAAGCCAACCAACCTTTCGATGTCCTTTTAAAACCTCCAAGTCTATGATTTGTGTTATCACTTATTTTGGAAACACCATCATTATCATCATCATCATTATTATTAATAATAACAATAATAATTATTATTATTATTATTATCATTGGTGTGATTTGCAGCAGCTTTTATACAGAGGAGCTAGGAGAAAAGTCAAATTGCAGCTCCAACTCGAGGCAATGTATTCACTATAAATCTAAATGCTCAGACTTTGCTTCACCAACCCAAGTTCTCCTCTCGGCTCCACAGGGCAGTGATGTCCCGGAAAGAAATAAAACGATGTGGGCATCCCTTTGGGAAGCACCATCTAGGCGAAACTAAATCAACTTTTAAAGACGATGGAGGAGAGGTTTTAGTGTACTGAAGTATGGTTTGTATTAAATTAATTTTTCAATAGATATATATCTGCAATACTGTTAAACAGCTGGTTCAACCGCCTTCACAGAATCCCCCTGGAAAAAAAAAAAAAGGCCTTTTTCAGGGTTAACTTCTTCAAACAAAACATTAGCACATTAATAAGCACCAGTCGTGGAGGTTTCCTATTGAGCAGGATCCTGCAATAGGGGCTGCATTATCCCAGCTGGGGCCGGCGCCGGTTCCCCCCCAAATCCGTGCGTGGGGCCACCCCGAGGCAGGTGGGGATGGCTCCCATTCATGCGGTGGGTGGCACGGCAATTAATTAGCTGATTTGCCAAAAGAAGCCCTCTTTTGTACATATGCACACGCTGCTTTTCAACTTTCAAAGGGCAATTCATGAACTGGTAAAGGCCTGGCAAATTAATAATAATGAGCTAATTTCCATGCCATCTGCTAATCGCTCTTCTCTGCAGCGCTTGGCTCTCGAAACAGGAGTTTTTCCCACTCTCCTTCTGTCTACCAACAGGAAATAATGACATCCAACTAAACTCTTTTGGAAGCGATTCACTTGTTATTTTGCACCGCTACACTGGCACTGAGTGGTTGCACAACCCCCGGCTCTCCTTTTCAGTTCCTCGACGGGAAAAAACACCTCTCCAGGGAAAGGAGGGGTGGTTTTTACGGTCCCTCTTCTTTCCTCCCTCCCTAAGGCCGCGTTTTCTTTACTGGGGCTGATTTTTGTCCCTGTGTGACTTGGGCTGAGCAGAGTTGGGGTAGCGTGCCCTGAGGATGTCGGTGGATGGGGGTAGTGGCCGGGATGGAAAGTAGAGCATTGTATTTATGGGGTGGATGGACCGCAGCCGTAAATGCCAGCTGTCGCTTGCAAGAGGAGCCGACTTTGCTTCCCAGCCCCTGGAGATGTCAGGACCCATTGGGACGCAGCGTGCGGCTGTGCCGGTGCTGTTATCCATAGCATCCGTCCTTTCCCGATGCCCTCTGCAACAATAACCTCGACTGGAGGCGTTTCTGCACAGGGCTGCATGCAGGGGGATGTCCCAGGCTAGAGCAGCCTCAACAAGAGCTTTTATTTGATTTCTGCATCCCCAAAGTCACTCTCAAACATCGCACGTGTGGATGAATAAGCCGTTTCAGACATACATAGCAAGACCTGGCCGAGCAAAAAGGTTTTGTCAGCCCCAGCCGGGTTTCTACTTGGTGTTATGTCGAGGCCACAGCTGTGGGCTCGCTCCAGGGCAGAGGTGGCCACCACAAAGTCCCCTCTGCAGGTGCTCCTGCGTGGGACCTGCAGAGACCACCGCATCCGCCTGCCGCCTGCCAGCCCTCCTTCAGGCCACCGATGCTTCATTTTCTTCTCCATACGGGGCATATAAGACCAGCTAGATCTCAATGCCTTCAATTTTAAAAAGGTCAGCAATCGCATAAATATGAGATTGTGGCCCAAAAAACCCACTCTTGGGTCATGTCCTGAGCCAAAGATATGTCTGGGGTGAAGGAATCGCTTGCAGCTCCGTTTTTTTCAGCGTCACTGCTGCCACTGGATGGGCCAGGAGCTGCAGTGACTGGGGTCTGCAGTTCTGCTCAGGTCCTTTATGCCCCTGGGCTATGTGCCACTATAGCTGTATACATAGATATATAGATATATGGATATAATGATATAAACCCAACAACAACAACAATAATAATAATAGCACATATTATTACATATGCAATGAAATTATGCCCAGACACCCCGATGCATTTTGGTGTGCTCAAGAGCATCGTCACCATTTGCTGAGGATCTAAAAGCGTCTTACTTTCCCAAACAGCGCAATCGCATCACCTCTTGGTTCAAAGAAATGTACCCCCCCTAGGAATGAAAAGGTAGTTTTAGGGCTTGTGCGTGACCTTTCATGGTCAGAGCCCAGGAGTCGATGGGGAGTGACATTGGCATTGATCTGAAGGTGTCCATCCCAGTGGACGTCCAGCTGGCTCGGCAGAGCTTGCTCCGAGCCCCAGGACGAACCAGGCGATAGCTGGAGAAACAGGGACAAACGCGTAAATACGCTTTAGTGCTTTCATTGAGTGCAGCAAAGTGAGACAAAATTCAAGTATCTGTCTGTATTGTTCTCTGAATTACCAGGGTTTTTCTTTTCCTCATTACCTTCCCCTCGCAGCTGCTACTTAATGGAAAGCAGCGATATGATTTTCCCTCCTCCCTGACTTATTACGTGCGTGTATTTGTAGGCTCAGGATATTACACTGGGGATCTATGGATTGGTTTATTCGATTTATATGGAATTTGGGAGAGCAGGAAACACATTTAACTCTAATCATCTTGGGAATAGGTCACATAACCCGGAGAGTCATGAACCTTTCATAACAAATATATATGGCCAGGTGTGAGAGAAAATGAAGTCCATATGTTTAACATGAATTGGGCAAGCAGAAATTTCCTAGAAGCCGTAAATAGGATGTATGTCTACTTTTGCCCGATCATGTGAAATTATGGGTAAGCCAAAACGGATTCTTTCTTACAAATTACATCCGTGATTTTATACGATGATTTTTGATTATCTTTTCCAAATGGCGCTCGGTCACCCGGGCTTGCACAAAGACAAACCTGGGGTTTGAATTACTCTCAGCGGGAGCTGCGGTGCCTTTGCCGAGAGCGGAGTTTGGGCTGCGGTCTTTATTATCTGACGACTGTCATCATGCAAATGGTTACAAGTGGAAATGAAAAAGTAGTTGAGGCTCTTTCAGGGTATTTCAGCACGTAGAGAATAGCTGGCTATGCGAGGGAGCCAAACCAAGAGCAGTGGGAAACGGCTTTCGGTGCGTTGCAGCCGTGGACCTCGGCCATAGGGGCTGTATCCATGAAAACGGAGACATTTCGATAGCTCTGATCGATGCTCGTAAGCCCAAATCTTTCCACCAAATATCACCCGTGGCTCCAGACTGAGACAGGAGCACATCCTGCATCGCACGTGGGGCGAGCCCCTGCCTGGCAGGCTCAGTGTGTGGGCATGGACCACAGCCAAATCTGGTGGTCCAGCTCCAAGCAAAGCCCAGACCTTAAATATATTGCAATATATAGGTGATTTTCTTCATGTAAAGGAGTGTCGTTAAATGCTCTTTCAGCGTCTGTGTGCATTAAGCCCATGTGTTATAGGATGCTGCGAGTGCGGCAGTGCTATGGGCTATTCCCACTGCTCCCAGGAGCATACTTGCTTAGGGTACACGCAATCCCAACATCCATGTTGCCAACAAGGTTGTTGAACAGCACCGGTCCCAGTACCGACCCCTGAGGAATGCCAGTCATCATTGGTTGCCACCGAGGTGTCCCTGGGGGTACTCAGACAGGCATGCCAGCCTCTCCGTGAGACAAAAGTGAAAACCAGTGGTTGTATCAGCTTTGAATACCCCAAAAAATAAATCGTGGTGGGCCAGCAGGATCTCCCGTTCCGTGGATGTTGCCGGGCTGGAGGGGTGAGCAAATGGAAGGGGTGAACCCGTGGATATAGAAATGCCTGCTGTGAAAAGATAACTGTGAACAAACTATGGCACTGCTGGATTTATTTAATCTCTTAATGTATAAACATTAACTTTTTACCACAATAAAGTACCTGAAAACTCCCAGACAAAGAAAACAGGTTTGTAAATAACCGTCTCCCAGTCTGGACCATGCTACGGTGGGTCTCCAGCACGATGCTTGTGTTTGTCCCGGTTGCTCTGCAAAGCCCAGGGAAGAGAGATTTGCCTAACAACGTATTTACCTGCTTTCTTTCTGGGCCAGCTCTTGCACGTGGCTATTCAGGACTTCTATTTGACTCTGCCTCACGTGTAATTTCAATGCAGATATAGATGTTTAATCGCACAGCTGTGGCGTTGCTCCTTTCATCTGCAGTTCGTTAGGGCTGAGAACCGCACTGTGCGATAGCATCACTCGCGCTGACCTCTTTCCATATGCACGAGCAATAAGGGCTGGGACATTTCCTTTGGGAAAGAAGGAACAATGCCAGAGGAAAAAAATAAACGTGAAGTATAAAGTCGTTGCAGGAAAAGATTATTAACTCGCCATTGCCCTGCAGGCACCTGTCCGGAGGAAGTCTGTGCTCTCCGGGGGCTCTGCTCGCACAGTCTGTCCCCCTGCGCTGCAGCCCGATGCTGGGGGCTAATGGGGATGCTGGGGGGTAATGGGGATGCTGGGGGAAATGGGGACGGGTGGTGCAACCCCCCTTTCTGCCCCATAGACCGCTTGGTGCTTGGCACAATTTCCCCCCACCCCAGCTGGGCCACGTAATAATACAATGGACCAGAACGTTACCTGAGACACATAACGGTCCAACAGGAAAGGAAAGAAAAGGTGCAGAGTGAGGGATCAGAACGCTGTGGCAACCCCTCAGGGTACCCGGCTCCCGTGGCTCCTATCGTTTGGGAGCAATAACAATAATCCATCACTCCCGACAATGTATGGATCATGGCCCAAAGAGGGGTGTGACACCAGAGCCCCAAGATCTAGCAAGCTCTGGTGGAAAGTACCAGAATATCCCATTGTCTGAGTTGGGACGGAGTGGAAAAGTACCTGATGAAAGTCAATTATCTCGGACCCTATAAGTAGTGATTCAAGCGAGACCCTTTGAGCTCTCCTGGGTGGCAGTGGGCTGTGACCAGCACCTCCCCTGAGCTGGGAGCCACTCAGGCAAACACCTCGAGGATCGAAAGGCCAGGGCGAGTCAACCCGCTCGAGTCCCAGTTATCGCCAGCTGAGGAATGCCGGTGCAGCATGAGTATTTACTCCAAACCCAAAGAGGGAAATTTTAACGATAGGCTAGCCTCTCCCATCTGCTCCTCTGTATACACATTAACTCTTACCAGTGTGGATGTTCCTGTCCTTTACTGGATGCAAATATTTGTCTGCGCACACGTAAAAGGGGCACCCATTGGCTCATTGGACTCACTCGTATGTGGGTGTGTGTGCGACCCCTCGAGCGGTGTGTTTTTTATGTTGTGCTCATACGTGTATGTATCCATTTGGGATACCTTACGGTAAGCGAGTGTGAATCTTTCTGTTTTCCAATCTGTAATTAAGTCGCTGTTCAATTATTTTGTTAAATCATCTCGTAAATCCTGCAGCCGGCTAATGATTAAGTGCTGCTAAAACTCAACCTCTTGATCTACCTCAAAGCGTTAATAAATTTTTAATTGCTGCTAAATCATAACCGTGCCTGACGTTTCCATCCGTGGCAGCGCCCTGTCTCGGCATCGCCCATGTGCACGCAGCAGACCTCCCACTACTTATTTCCTCATTTTTCTCTTCCTTGGTCCAAGCGATCCAATTTCCTTCCCAGGAACACACGGACGCCTGGGGCAGGGCAGGAGATGGAGAGTTTGGGTACTCGCAGGCACAAAGCCTGGCACCCGGCAGCACGCAGCCTGATGCTGCTGCCACCAAAAATAATACAAAAACCTTTATGAAGCACTGGAGGGAACCGGGCAGGTGATGGTGCTTTGCATCAGCTTTATTCACCTCTGTGAATTTGGCACACTGGCTGTAATCTACCTCTTAAACTAAATAATGCGGGTTTTTATATATTATTAGCATTATATACATATAATGTTGTATTATGTATGTTATATATAGCACATATAATATATGTAATTACAATAAACCATAGAAAATAGATAATAGATAACATGTACTATATATATTATATATCTAAATATCTAAATATATAATATATAAACTGTATATAAAATATAATATATTATTAGCATTGATTATTGTAGATTTTCCTGGTTCTGAGGAGAAGCCACCCTCCCGACAGGGAAAGGGCAGAGCTGGGCTGTGAAACACTGGCAACATGCGGCAATTCCAGCAAATGCTTCATTTGGCCAAGGAGCCGCCCAGAGAAGGAATTTGTCACACGCTGCCACTAAAAATGCATGTTACTGTGCAATGGGGTGTAAAAATTCACACTTTTGGAAGACGTCGTAAACATGGCAGTCCATGAACTGTGTTTGGGGATACGTCCCCGTCCTCAGCTCTTACTCGGCAAATAATAGAGAGGGGCAAATAATACAGTGGGGCAAATATCGCTATAGTATCCATGCATTAAGTTAACCCCAGCCGCACTATGGGGGCTGAATTACCCCCTGCTTGACACTACATAAATGTACAGAAAAGGGCAGAAATAGCCTCAAGGAGTTTATCTTCTCAAAGAAACTAGCAACGTGTAAGAAGCTGCGATGACAAGTCGCAGTCAGGGGTTGGGATGCTGAAGCCCTGCTTTTATTCCCCTCTGAAAATGTACTATTGTAAGCATATTAAAAAGGAAAAAGGTAGCTCTGCTTGTTGGAGCAACCCGTATTATATGAAAATATTCACAATATTCCTGAAAAACGTGCTGTTTACATTGGGCTGCTCAGGTTTGAAAGTCGCCTTTACCAGTGAGGGTTTTGTTTTCAGCTTTGCAAACTATTTGCCAAGTTTTTGTCACTGAAGCCGTCAGAGAAGGGCCGGCCTGGAGGATTTCTTTTCACGGGCGGGATCTCTGAGCAGATAAGAAAACAATTTCGAGGGGAAAGCAGGAGGAAAGAGCCCAGGGAAAGGCACGTTGCCGTCGGCCGGGCTCTTTCCCGGCGCTGTCAGGCTTTCCCTGGTCCCTCTGCCGCGACTCATCCCAGGCGGTTGCAGAAGGGAAATAAACAGACGGAAGAGTTTTCCATAAAAATGCCGATAGGTTGCAAAAGTGTCTGCAACCATCTAAATACTCGGTGAGGATGTGCCAGTTCGGATGAGTATTTTGACAAGGAAAAGCGAAAGAAAGGAGAAGTTAAATGATGTCAGAACAAAGTGTTTGGGTTTCCCTGATAAAATATCGCTGCAAGAGCTATAGTTTATTTAATTAAGGCATATGCGCCGCACTTAACGATGTGAGAGTCTGTACAAAAGTAAATTCAGAAGTCAAACTGAAATGGGCTTCACACCGCAAAAACGACTTGTTTCACTGTCGTAAACTGATTTTTCCCTGTGTTTTTTTTGGGGAGGGGAGGATCGATTTTCCCAGGAAAAGCCGACCATGCAGGTCTGGAGTGTGGTCCCCCGGAGAGGATCCCTCTGGATATTTAGGAGCTGATGCGGCTCTGCCAGGGCGTGTGTGGTCAGAAACTCCTCCTAGGGTTTGTCTGGAGAGGAAAACCAAACTGCTTAACTTTCCGGTTTGCTTTTGCCACAATGTTTTCCAAGTAATTGTATTTTTTCTGTTGTTTTTTTGTTTTTTTTTTCCCCTCCCAAACCCAAAGCCATGTGTGCCGGTGGTGGGAAGTCTGGGTGGGTTGGATGTGGTGAGGGTCTAGAGCTCCCGGTAAGAGATGTGCAGCACCCAGAAGGGATAAACGAGCCTCTTACAATGCCACCATTGCTCCGTTCTTCTGTTGAAAGGATGCTGCCTGTCCTCTGTGTGTTATTTTCTTGCTTTTATCAGCTTTTTATTTAGTATTCATGAGCCTAACCCCTGTAACAGCCCTCTGTGGAGGCGCGGGGGAGACGGGGAAGGGAGCGCATCGTCCTTGCTGCCTCCGGAGCTGCAGGGCTCAGCAAGCACGCTGTGCTGGTGAGATGGCAAGGTGTACTGGGGAGATGGAAGCATATCTTGAGATGCTTCATATCTGTGGTCTGTGGGACCATCCTTACACCCTGGATGGCCTTTTGCTGGAGGTGCTGCTGTAAGGTCCCTCAGCACATCCCGGGCGGCCGTCTGTACCCTGAGCCCCACTGGCATCATGAATTTGCCCCAACATCTGCAATTGCCCACCCAGTTTCACGCAAACCTTGGGTCATACCGAGCATTTGGAACCCCTTGTTAAGCTCAGGTCTTGGGACCCTCAGGTGTCATGTTTAATTAGCTACCAAGGCACTCTTAATAGCTGATCATGCCAACGATAGCAGAAAGCCCATGTCCTCTTCTCTGTGCCATGGGCAAAACTTTAAGTTCAAAACAGTGCTGTAGAAAGATTCCTATTTTGTTTCAGTTGTGACTTCAACCTGGACACCCCAAATCCCCCACCGCGCTGCCTGGAGGGTGGGAATTCCCTTTGCCTATATGGGCTGTTGTCTCACATTTTTATTCCACTCTGGATCAAATACCCCAATTTCTCAAGGAGAGGGAAGCCTGTGAGATGCCACATGCTGTATTTCATATACCCTGTGCAGGAACACAGCCTGATTTTCTGCTGCAAGGCTAAACATTACTGCAAAATAATATTGGAGCTGATGAAAAAGTGTATGAAATGGGACTCATCACCCACCCAGCCCCGCTGAGAACATCCCCGCTCCGAAGCACGAACCTCATCAGCATCAGCACACTTTTAGTGCCCCTTAAATATTTTATTTAAATTTCAGTGCAGCTTTTCACGTGCTCCAGCCGTAATAGCCACGTGAAAGCACCGGATTTAAGATACACTTGCGTGTTGTTAATATCAGGATCCTGCCAGGCTTCCAGACGGGGCTCTCTCATAACACAAGCCTTTTTTATATGGCTCAGACCTCATTAAAGTTCTTTTATGGTCTCTAAAACAATCCCTCCCATAATCTTACATTCAGTTTACTTAATACCTCTCTTTCCCTCTTGGGAAATTTTGAGGAAGAAAGGGTTTTTGAAGCATCCCATTGGCGACAGCACAGGGCTGTGCTGGGGAAAGTCACAGCAACTTCGGTGCATGGGGGAATTTGACATTTTTCAAAGCCAGCTGCTGGCGACAGGATAGCAAAGGAAAGCCCAGCGTCGTCTGCATGGGCGAAGATGCCCAGCTCCTATGGAAGGAGTAAAACTGTAAATACATAGTAGGGAATGAATAAGTGTCTTAACAATAATTTTGGCTGCCACTGGAGGGACGTGTTTCTAGACCTTGGGGAAGATTGCCTGCCTTGCTGGGAGAGCCTGGTCAAACCGGGATGCGACAAGATCTCCTGGGTTTTGGGGATGGGGACTGCCCATGTGAGGTGGTCCAGATGGCTGGAGGCTCCTCTACAGCCCATGGGCGCAGAACTGCTGGTGGATGGGATGGGTTCTCAGGCCATGCGCAGTACTCAGGCCAGATGCTCAGCTCAGGTCAGGGGAACTGCAGAAAACGCATTAAAATACTTTGGCTACAAAAATGGCATCCTCGTGCTCAATATATTTGGGAAAACAATAGCTAGCCCCAGCATTTCTTGAGTTGGTGATGCCGAAAAACTGTTTCCCCAGCTGCTGTGAGCATCTTCCTTCCAGCCCAGTCCCGGAGGGGGGTCACTCTGCCTTCAACTGCGCATCTCTACCCCCAAATATATATGGGACCAAGGCTGCCAAAATAGCGGTGTTCCTCTGCGAGAAGGAGCCGTGCCACTTTGGGGATGGAAGGCGTGAAGCAGCTTGGCTAGTGGGAGTCTGACCGTCTGAGCCAAATGGAGAGAAACTGCATTTTTACACGGGCGCTGGGCAAAAATAGACTCCCCTGATCCAGTGTGTTTGACAAGTGTCTGCCGTAATGAGTGTTTTCCATCGTTAAGTCACATCACACAGCCTTCTAATAGAGGGGAACGCAAATCCACTTACTGCGGACAAGTGCACTTCCAAACCCGTGTTTTGGAGCGCGTTTAATCAAATTACAAGTTACAGAGAGCTGTGACGGATGGCAGTACAGTATTTAAGAGGTGTATTGCTGACAACGCAAAGATTTTTTGTGCTAGCAGTGGTTTCAAGTTGATTATTATGAATGGCTGCCTAGAGCAAATGTAATTTGTAAAGCTATGAGAACTTGAAAAATCCACCAGCAGTAGCTTGCTTTGCTCGTTAGAAAAATCTCCAGGGTTCCCGTAGCAGGTAGAGAAAAAGCAAACGTGCTTGGTGCCAATTAAGGATTCCAGCACCTTGCGATGCAAAGTGAAATGCTGTGATTCGGTGGCGATAACCCCCTGTAGAACGCAAGGGGGTTTATTTTCTGCCAAAACTGCTCTGCCCCTTTCATGCAACAGCCCCCTGCCCTGTGCAAGCACCCGGTACCCAGGAGTTTGCTCCTGCAGCATCCCTATCCCCGCAGGTGTGCCCATCTGCGGATGCTTAAGGACAGCGATACAAGTCCTTTGCTTAGTGGCAATGGCATCAGGGTCCTGGTGGTGGGGAAGGTGACAGTGGCTGGGGCAGCAGGTTTTGGAGGGGAGGATCTGGGATCTGGAAGAAAACTTCCCCGCATCATCCAAGTCCATCCCGAGGGGCGGCAGGGATGCCGGGTACCAACTCCCAACCTCCAGTGGTCACGACCAATATTTCTCCTATCTAAAAATATAGTAATAATAATTCCCTAATAAAATCACTTTGGGTGCAAGATGTTCTGTTGCAAAAAAAAACCCAACCCCACTCGTTCCTGGGGAACAGTCAAAACAATTATTAGCACAAATTTCCAACTCATTATCTCCCAAGGTGACATGTCATGTCAGGCACAGTCATGTCACAACACGCTGTACCCAGACGCAGTTAATGCAAGGTGGCAGCCCCTGCGCTGGGCTGGGGGAGCGTGTCCTGCCCCTGCTGGGGACAAATGGGGAGCTCGGCCACTGACAAGCCTTCGGAGGGGGGGTTCTGCCCCCAGTGCTTATAGGGAAGGGCTGGAAATTAAAATGGCCCAGCCGTGCCCCCTGAACACAGCAGCTTTCCTGGTAGGTGTGCGATTTTGAGCCCCTGCACATCTGCAGCCAAGATTTGAGATGTGCACATGTGTGTGTGCATGCATAAATAGAAATGAAAAAAAAATATAAATAGATAGATAGATAAATAAATAAAATTAGAAACCGCAGCCAATTGCATTTTCACGCCCAACTTTGCCTGCTTTGGGCTGAGAGGAGCACGGGAGACGGCGTGTCCCCAGCGCCAGCTCCAAAATGTGCATCTCTCCCTCCAACCCAAACCATTCCATGATTCTGTGACCCACGGCACCTGGTCGGGAGCACGGAGCGGGGCACACGGCTCCTGCAGCTGCCTGGGCTTTGGCAGGGATCAGGCAGTGGGCAGGCATCACACGAGGGATGGTGGTGTGACCTACATCCCAAAAGCTGGCCCTGCAGCCTCACAGCCACTGGTGGTAATTTAGAAAGAAAGGAATTAGCTGACACAAGGTTTCAGAAAGAAATTGGGAAAGCATTTCGGAGACAAAACATAGCGGCAGAATATTGGGAAAAATCAAATCCCCGCTCCATGCATGAAGTTATAGCAAAAATGATGCCAAGAGATGTGAATCCGATGGCAGTCTCCTGGCACTGGGATTCTTATTCAGAGCATGAACAACGAATTTGCATCCTAGGAAACAAATGCACTCCACATGCCCTGATACAAATAAATGTGAGACATTCCTTTATTCCACAGCCAGGAATCTTAATCTTGCTGATAAACAAACCGGAGAAAAAAATGTCTCTGAATGTCATATTTTTCTGTAGTGATGTATTTTCTTTAGTTAAAGACCTGAATGCTTAACAGAAAATAAAGTAAGCTTTCTGTAAGAAGAGATTTGCTCCCTCACAATGGCGAAGGCAGGTCGTCTCAGAGCCATCCCTGCTGGGGCAGCTTCGCTTTTCAGTCGAAGATGATTTCTTCTTTCCAGCTTTGGGTTTTCCTTGGACACACTCTGCTGCAGAAGCAGCTGATGGGGACAGGGAGGTGGGACATCACCAGGGATGAAGGTCCTTCATGGGTACCTGCACAGTATCACCTAAGCCCTGTCCCTGCCATCAAGTTAAGCACCAAAACCAGCGAGTAGATATCTTTGAGACATCATATTTGTTGTCATTTTCTAAGAAGGGGGATGCTACAGATCTCCTCTCATCCCCCTCTCAAGAGCTCAGCAGGCTTTGCTTAAAAACTCTGAGAACAACCTGCTTCTACGCAATTTGCAAAGCCGCATTTGATCTTTTCTAATCTATGTAAAATTATTCAGGCTCGCCAAAATGACGTTTGGAGTTATCATCGCATCCTGGGCGGAAGCGTTCGTAATAGCTACGTGTTAAAATAGGCTCAGGATGCAATGGGAGGATTTTTGTGTTGGAGAGGAGCCGCATCCCCGGGATATTGCCCCCCAGGCACCTCAAAGATTTTATTCCCCTTCTCTTTGCAGGTGGCTTTTGCTGCTTCTTATGATTTTCCCCATCTCCCCAGAGGAGATTCTTCCTTTTTTTTTTTAAAATTCCTCAAAACAAAGCTATTTCAGACTATGTTTGGTGGACGCTAGCCTTTTCTAATTATTATTTTGCTATTCATTTTGCTAATGTCATTGTGGGCAGAATACCACCCACCTGGCTGCCTGGCTCAGAGGAGCAGATTTATACTTCTGCAGAGCTGTTATTTGTAATTACAGGGTCAGAAGTTCGTCTTCCTCTAATCGCTCCTCCCTTTGAAATTCCAGACGAAATTTCTAATTTCTTGACCTGGCGAAAGGAAGGCGCTCACCTAATTATGATCCTATTTCACTTTCCCGAGCCCCTTTGGCCCCTCGTTAGCTGCAACAATCATTTCCAAAGTCCTTCAGCAACTTGTCTCTCCAAGGCAGGTTAAAATCAAGCGAGATCAGAGCCTGCCGTCCCGGCTCGGGGGAACCAAGTATTTTCTCTTTCCCACCGCCACACAAAAAGGGAAGACTAAACCTCTTTCTCATGGAATAGACTTGAATTCTCTCCAAAAAAAAAGCCTCCATTAAGGGTAACAGATTGCTTACAAGCTCCCGCGCAAAACCTGGCTGGATCTCAGCAAAGACAGAATTCCTGGACTGTGGCTCAAGCTTTAAGCAGGCAAAAATCCCACTGAACTCGCTGGGAATTTTGCTTGAGTGAAAACCTGCTGGGTCTCAGCTTTGGCCCATAAACTGGGAAGAAAGGCCAAGCAGCACTTTCTGGTGGATGCACAGCCCGCCTCCCCTCTCGTTTGCTCCTGGAAGGACCGTCGTGCTGCTCTTACGCTGAAGGATGCGTCCCCCCAAGTGCCGTGGTGTATAATTAGTCGCATTGAGGTACTCCACGACAAATTATTTCCTTATTAATAATATCGGGAGCTGTTCTGCTGGTGCTCCCCATTTGGCTGGGGCAGAGGGCTGGATATTTTCCCCTGCACACCCCTGGATCAGCCTCCCAGTCCGAGGAACTGGATTTTCTGCCATATCTGCATCTGCTGTCAGGTTGGACGGGGCTCTGAGCAACTTGATCAAGTTGAAGATGTCCCTGCTCATGACAGGGGGTGGGACTAGATGACCTTTAAAGGTCCTTTCCAACCCAAACCATTCTGTGATTCTGTGATTCTGTGGTCTCACTTTTGGATTAACACAGCGATGCTCAGTGTCCTTGTGTCCCCCCCATCTCCGGGGGGGGGACGGACCCACCAAGCTGGGCTAAGGTCATCTGAGCGTTGGCACAGCCCAACCTCTCCATCACGCTGCAGGACAGGCAGTAATGCAGATAAAATAGAAATGCGTTCTGTTTGGACAGGTGCAATAAATTAATCTCGCATCTGGCGAAGCTCAGGACGGGGCTTTTTCAGGCGAGACCATCCATCAGCGCTGCGTCGGGAGAGGCAGGGGCTGCCTCTCCGGGAGTGCTGCTGCCTGCCACCCCTGCCTGCAACAGCTCATTTCCAGCCCCACGAAGCCAGGAATTTCACCCCCAGTAAAATTTCAGCGTGCGGTGGAAAGGAAAACCTCAGTCGAACTTAGGCAGGGGGTGGAGAGCAGCAGGGGACACGGGGGCTGTTGGATGGGACAGTTGGGAACCCACCTGCAAGCAGATGATGCCCCCCGATGGTGTGGGGAGGGCAGGGAGGCCCACCCCTGGGCTAATTGTTAGCTGATTATTTATCAAAACCATCCTTCCAGCTGGAGACTTCGGCCCCCATGTTTCCAACCCGTGCCAAGTTAATGACGGAGCCGCTTTTCAGAAACATCTGACAAACACATTGGATCCCCCAGAGCACCGGCTTGGATGGGGAAGGAGCCACCACCTCCGGGAGAGGGGGGGCACAAGTGTATTTTTTGTTAAAAAAAACCAAAAGCACAGCTCATGAGGAAGAGCTTGGGGATGCAGAGGTCCCAACACCACCCCCCTCCGCATGTCTCCTTGAACGAATTTGGATCCAAAGGCTTTTTGGTCCATGAGCACAGCACGGAGCACTGCAATTCCCATGGTGGGGAATACAGCGGTAGGCATAAACATAATTTCTAGACTTTTACCTGCCATAACCAAGATCTTTGCAGCGCAGAGACCTGCAGGATGATGAGGGTCTTCACAACCAGTCGGCTACTGGAAGAGAAGTAATTTTACAGAAGGATTTCATTCTTTCAGTATTGTTTGAATTTTTTCCTAGAAATTAATTAATTTGAAATTTTTTTTCCTAAATATTCCTACATTTCTGGAAGTGACACAAGGCTTCAGCCACATGAGGAGCAGAGGTCTGGAGAACAGAGATTCTGAGTCCCTACAGCAGCTTTTGGCCACTAAAACCCCCAAGCAGCCCCAGCAGGGAGCGGGCAGCACGGCTATGGCAACCGATGCTTTTGGACATCCCTCTTTGATCTCCAGTACAAGGTGGTCGTGCCCGACTGCTGCTCGCAGCCTTTTGCCCAAGAAGGTCAATATCTAAAGCACTTCAAAGCCCCCGGCTTTGAAGCTCCCAGCTTTCGACCAGAGTATCCTCCCACCTCGCCCCCCCCAGTGATGTCCTCCTAGGCATGGGGTGGTCCAGGGTCTGGCTGCTCTGCCGCTGGCTGGAGAAGCAGTCGTCACCCAAGCGTGAGGCCAAGCGGGTTAAACGTCAACCCAAGTTTCGACCAGTCCATCCCACCTAAAAAGAATATAAAATCAGGAGAAAAGAGAGGGTTAATAATGCTTTCCTTAGATTTTCATGCCCTCACTTTCTCATGGCCGCATTGAGGACTGCGAACTGCTTTTGAAAATGTAGATTTCGGAGTGTGCTTATCACCAGCCATGACCCCGTGGCAGCCCAGAATAAAAAACCACCAGTAAAAGTGCCCTGACCTTTAATTCTGAACCAAAGCCTGCAGTGCTGAGTAATTGCACTCCCCGCCCGGGCTGCTCGCCTGCGAGGTCTTCAGGGAGGCAGAAGTCAGATTCCTTCCTCTTTGCAATCATGGCAAGGAAAAAGGAACAAACAAACAAACAGGAAAGCTGCTCCCAGCTGGAGCAGAAGCCCGGGGGGCAGAATCCAAGAGTTTATTTAAAGCTCTAAGAAGTTCCTCCTTTCAGCCGCGCCGCTCGCTCGAGGGGAAGCAGCCTGTGGACAGCAAGGGAAGGAGTTGCTGCAAGGCCAGTTATTATTAGCTGGAGTCGAGAGAGCTGGGATATTGCAGGATATCGCCGAGATATTCCAACAGGAGCAGCTGCTCCTTCACTCAAGAGAACACAAGGAGGCTCCGCACCTTGCGCCAGCGTTGTGGAGGTGGCGGGTGGCTTTGGCATCTGCTGTGGCCCAGGCTCAGATCAAGTCGTAGAGCTGCTGCTGAAGCATGGGGAGAATCAGCAGTAAGAAAAAAAATCACATTGAGGGTCTGGTAACTCAGCGGTGCTTTCTGACCACCTCAGAAAACTCCGAGTGTCCTGTGCACAGATAATTATTTCCAAGACATTGTTGATAGAATCATAGAATCGTTTTGGTTGGAAAAGACCTTTAAGATCATTGAGTCCAAACATTAACCTAGCTCTGCTAAGACCACCACTAAACCATGTCCCTCAGCACCATGTCTACCTGCCTTTTTAATACCTCCAGGGATGGCGATGCCACCACTTCCTTGGGCAGCCTGTTCCAATGCTTGATAACCCTTTTGGTGAAGAAATTTTTCCTAATACCCAATCTAAACCTCCCCTGGCACAACTCAAGGCCATTTCCTCTTGTCCCATCGCCTGTTCCTTGGGAGAAGAGACCGACCCCCCTGGCTACACCCTCCTTTCAGGGAGTTGTAGAGAGTGAGAAGGTCTCATTAACTGATGGGATGGACCTTAACAATTCCCAAAAAGGAGTGTAATGAAAGAATTTTTTCAAATATGTCATTTTCTTAACCCTCCCTGCCCTCATTCTATAGGTTAGCAAGATGCGGCGTGCCTCTCAAATCGTGACGCTGGAGCAGGGCAGCTCTTGGTATTATTCATGATGTATCGTATGATCTTAAATGTCTTTTCCAACCAAAATGGTTCTGCGATTCTGTGATTCTGTGCTGGGCTGATCAGGGTTTGGGGCTGCCTCCAGCAGGCACAGAGGAGGATGAAGGCTACGCCCACCTTAAAACAGCCCCGGGATGCCCTGAGGTGGACTGGATAGAAGTGCCTGGAAGTGAAGCCCGGCACCGAAGCAGCCCCTGAGCTCCTCTCCCACCATGGCTTTTGCTGACAGCAAAAGTGCGAGAAGCCCAGCCCCAGCATGTGCTGCTCCAGCACTAAAGTCCCCACCGTACACACAGCCGAAGTGGAGACAATTGATTCTTCTGGTGTGCATCACGCAGGAGGAAGCACTGGTGAGTGCAGGGTACCACGGGATGGAGGGTCCTGCCGTCCTCCCGTGCACAGCTGCCTTGGGGATGGGCACATGGATGGTGTTGATCGTTTGGGTCTGGAGAAGTGTTTAATTCATGTTAAAAAAGCAGAAGGGAGCTGCTGCCTCCTTCATTTCATGGATGAGGGTGTCAAAGCCCTCCTGGAGCTCCCCAAGTCGCAGTTCCCCGTTTGCTCTCCCAGTGGGGACACTGGTGTCAATCCTGTGCAAACCTCCCCAAAAGATGCACGGAGTGTCAAAGGCTCTTGGCTGTACCTAGAATATCACTGTCCATCGCCGTCCCCAACCTACTGTGTGACACCAACCAACCATTGGAGGGTTGGGACACGTGGAGTAGGCAGAGGATGCTGCAAGGAGATCCAGAGACACACTCCCGGGGGCAGGGGAGTAAATGACTGGATCAGGGAACAAGTTTCTCCTGAGGAGGCAGATAATTTTAAGAGCTTTTCCTCCTTTTTAAAAAAGCGATAAATATTTCACAATCCTGGAGGAAGAAGCATGATGCCTGAGTAGTTCCTGTCCAGGGAACACCGCATGAAATCTCTACACCCCGAGTGCTATTTTTACTTTTTTTTTTTTT
>VYZM01003660.1:226017-275407 GCA_013398915.1 Dromas ardeola
TTTTCATATTGCATAAATGGTGACTGATTTTATGGTCCGTGATTAATTTAGACACAGTATAATGGAAAGCTGGGAGCACTCACCCAGTTCAAAGGGCCATAACAGATAAATAATGTATGTTTACATAACTGTAATATCAATCTCGGTAACAAATGATTTGTAGAAAGTCAGCAGAGGCTGGCTGCAGAGAGCTGAGAAACGCTCCTCGGAGGCAGCAGCATTGCGCCAAGAGGGCCTTCAAGCAAGACGTTGTGGTTTGGAGGTCCACCTGCCACACTGCTACCCCTTGTGCCTGGAGAGGGGTCTAATCCCCTCTGTCTGAACTCAATATAATTGAACAAACCCAGCTCAGCTGCTTTTCCGAGAACATATATGTACAGGAAAACTAAAATGGGAACTGGTTTTCTGGGTAGTTCTTAAACACTGCTGAATTCCCATTTTGGTCTTTCTGTATGTAGATGTTCTCGGAGAAGAACATCCTGAACTTTCTTAGCTGGAGCAGAAGGACCGAGGCTGGAACCAGAAGTACATCCCTGTCCAAAATGCAGCTGTGTTGTCCTACTGGGGTGCAATGTCTGGACACTGGAACCTGGCCTTTGTCCACCGTCTGCTCTGGAGTCTTCCTCGCAGACCCCCAAACACACAGTTTTCTTTTTTTTTCCTGGGAGCACCCAGCAATTCACCAACACCTCATGGTTCTGTACATACAGGCAGACAAACAGGTCATTTGGAGAAGATGTACTGACAGCCCTGCAGGTTGCAACGCTCTGGGAAGAGAATTCAGATGTCCATGCCAAAGGTCCAGAGAGCAGGACCAAAAGGACACTTCTCCTCCTGTAAGAGCACGTAGCCGCAGAAGATGGAGCTTATCTGCCACGGTGCAACGATGAGATGATTTACCTGCAAACAGGACGAGGCGTGCGCCGCAGATGATGAAGCATCTTTGCACATCAACACCAGGGTTATCTTTGGAATAAATAATATCGTCTTGTTTTTAAACTTGTCAGGTCTTGGCTGTGGTATCAGCATTGTCTTCCATGAATTGTGGTTAGATAAAAGGTGTTTCTCATTAGGGACTAAACATTTCCGAAGGAGGCACGGTGTCCATAACGGAGCACGGTTAGAAAGAAGAAGGAAAGAAAAACATAATTTTCAATAGACACCTGCTGTGTGTGCAAAGAGAGGCCAAAAGCAGACAACAGCCGAGGCATTTTGCTGCCTTTAAGTCGTTTCTCATTTTGCCAGAGGTTAGCCGCTATGGCCTCACTTGTGCTGCACGCGTAGCGCTGGACATACAGAGCTAATATCTTTAATTATCACAGGCAATGGCTATCACTGAACTGCCGAAGGACGCATTGCATATGATATATTTTAACAAGAGCAGAAAACCGCTTTGGCTTTCCTATTGCCTCTAAAGGTTGAGTTACGCAATTCTTTTTCAGGAAACAAAATCTGCTAAAACCCCATTGTGTTTGCATATTTTAATACAGCTGAGCGAAGCGGTTCTGGCCACTTGCTGATGTGAAATGTCAGGGTAGGTGGTTATATAAATGTTATTTTTAGATGTGATTAAAAAAAAAACCCAAACAGTTCTTTAACGCTAACATATTTTTCCCCGCTAGCTGTCTTGAACTAAAAGGCTGTTATATATTTCAAGAAGGGGTTGCATTTTGCTTGTGGCATAACAATACAGCCAGCCTAATTGTGCATATGTTAATGGTTTGTTTTTAGAAAGAACCTTATCAGGCTCCAAGGCTGCCCGGCAATAATTTGGCTTTGCACTGCGCAGCCCCTTACCCATAAAACTCTTTTATTACCTGCACAGAAATCGCGGGATAATGGCTCTTGTCCTGCGCTCCACAGCTGCGCCAGCGCAGGGAGGGGCTCACTGTGGGGCCCAGCCCTACCCAGGACCAACTCCCATCTGCCACTTCCCCTTTTGGCGTATCAAAATTTTCGTTCGAAACCTTCTATTTAGCATTAACCCCATTTCCATGCGATAAAAGTGAATAATAGAAATTTGGTGGGCAGTTTGAGCCATTTATCATCACACATGTGGAAGTGGAGGGGCAGCTCCTGACAGTTGGCACAAATAGAAATTATGGGGGGTTTTTTTTGGTTTTGAGAAGTTTTTTCCTCTTTGCAGTTTGGGTATGGACATAGGTTATGCATTGGCCACCCAAACCTTGCCTGTGCTTCATCCCAAGTCAGGTCTGCAGGGATGGGTAGGGGGGACCCCATGAGGCTGGGGATGGGTAGGAAGGACCTCATGAGGCTGGGGATGGTCAAGGGGGACCCTGCGAAGCTGGAGATGGGCAGGCAGGACCCTGTGAGGCTGGGAATGGGCAGGGAAGACCCTATGAGTCTGGGGATGGGCAAGGGGGACCTCACAAGTTCAACAGGGACACCCAGACTGGCTGGTGATGGACTGTGGTGGTAGAGCAGGAGATGGTTCCCAACTCTGCACCCTGCATTGGGATCAGGCATCCTCAGAAAAAAAACGCCATCGACTGTTACAGCCAAGGCTTTTTTGCTTCGAGCGCTGGCCAGCAATGCAAAACTTAGGCTTGTTTCATTTATTCTTGGAAAACCAGCAATGTTTCTAGTGGGTAAGGCAAGAGGTTCCCATCCATCCGAGGGATGGACACACAGATGGGTCCCTTCGCATGTCCTGGTAGCAGCAGGGAGACCCATGGGCAGACGAGGAAGGATGTAGAGGCTAAAGAGTCCTCCAAGGTATGGGTAGAAGCACAAATGCCTTCAAACCCAGAGGTTATAAATTACATTCTTTTGTAATAAGAGCTAAGAGTTATCAGTGGCTTCAACAGCACCGTTGCTCTGAAATTTCTGTGGGGAAAGAAGTGCTCATGGAGGAACCAGATTCAGGTGAGATTCAGAGTGAAAAGAAATGCAAAGCAAATCACAAGGATTTATACAAATTATATACATCTTCCTGCAAACACAAAATATGTGGGTGTGATGCCTGTGCCTTCGGTGGATCGGCATTTGTAGATATCCATATTCCCATGACATTGCGTGCTTCTGAAAATTGGTACCATTACCACTAGAAGATAAAAGTTTAAGTAATTGAGTTTTTTCCTCTGGTTGTTTTTATTTTCTGCAGAACAAGAAGTCTTCAGGGTGAACTTATTACAGAGGCTATTTTTCAAGCTAAAGAAAGCTGATGTTTGTCACCTGCACAAGCTGAAATATAAAAAAATTGTATCTTATTGAAAAAAAGTCAGAAGAAATCAGACTGGGGCATAGGACACTTTCTGTGTCCATCGCAAATGGGTGGGCAGCAGGTTAATTGCATACTTATACACTGTGGAATTTACATACAGGTTTGGTATGAAATGATGCTCCGTGTTGTAACCCGCTGTGTTATTCCATATTTTGCATTTCCATGGTGTGTCTTCTCCCACTGGGAGGCTGATGTTAAATGCCTATTTTTGGTTTTTCCCCCCCTCTCTACTTAATTTTAAGAATTTTTCTCGGCACTGGGCAGGCAAATGAATTGTGCTGTTATTAAATAAGCTTAATGAGGTGTCAGGAGCCAAAAAATATTCTCATGGCAGTAAGGCCTTTTAGTAATGAAACATTGATTTCCCCCCCCACCCCTACTAGAGATATTTCTCCTACTCTAACAGTTAGTTAAAGAAAAATGGTGATTGGTTTCCGAGTAATCCATTCTCAGCAGCTTAAGTTAGCATTTAAAAATCTTTATGAGATTAGTGTATTCAATTCTCGGTGTTGGTATGGGTTTAGCCGGTCACAGTTGCATGATGCACCATGCGTACTGCTGCATGATGCACCATCCGCAGGGCCATTTTAATGTAAAAAAAAATAAAATATGGATTTCTTGTATCTTGAGTACTCACTAAAAATACGAGCAGTGCTAATTGGGATTTTAATCGGTGGGGGTGTTTCCCCATGCACGTTGCTAGCTCATCGCACCGAGCGGTCCCCCATCGCCCAGAGGAACCCAGACGTTCTCCCAGCAGGTGAACATCCCCATGACATGAAATCGTTTCTCTGATCCGAACCAGATCCCGCGGGGAACCGGCGAGTGCAAACGTAAGCTGAGGACTTTCTAAAGGCAGGCAGCGTCGGCGCCTGGATCTTGTATCGCAGCAGCTGCCTGCGCCAGGACCACTCTGTGTACACAGGGATAAACTAAGAGCGAATTTGGCCCGCAGAGCCTCTAAGATGCTTAGTCTTTACACAGGAGGATGCTGGTAAATATTTACCAGAGACCTTGGAATAGTTTCTGGTCTTGTACGAAGGCAGGCATTTAAAAATTAAATGAAATTCCTATTATAGGCTCTGTAAAATAGAACAAGTCTGGAGGGACCGGTCTGGTCTTTCAGGTGAACGATGCTTTAAAGTAAGTTCTTTAAAGACGCACGGAGTAATCTTTCAGTGTTTATGCTTTTATATGGTGGGATATTAACCCAGTGAAATACAAGTGGTGGGTTTGCTTTTGTAGTATGCTCCCAGGCCCTGGGGCTGGTTTGGCACAAAGTTTACCCCGGCGCAGCCTCCGCCTTGGGGCTGCTGGTCCCATCCGCTGGGGTGTAATGAACCATTTACCCGCTAATGAAAATAGCAGCTATTAAGATAAATTGGAGAAAGAACTGTAAGGACAACTGTGCTCTGCGCCGCTGTAACAAACAGCATCTTTTGCTTGTAATTAAGCTGCGAAGACGTTGCAAGCTCCGAATCCAACTGTGCAACTGCCAGGCAGAAATATGTCAGCGCTCGCGCTCTGCTGTAATTAATTCGGGGAGTTATTTCTGCTCATCCCACCTCGGAAACATTCATGGCCAAGCAGGTTCACCCTTGGTCAAAGGAGGGCGTTCACACCGACTTGCTCTGGTTAATACAGCCCCTCGCTATTAGCAAATGATGGGGGAAGCGTTCCGTAAATCACAGCTGGAGAGACTAGAGTGTACTTAGAGTTGACAGCAAGATGCTCCGCATCTGCCCGGGCTTAGCCAGGCGGGATAGTAGGAAGATGCTCTCCAAGTCAGGGGTTTGCTTCAGGGCTTTGCCTGCCGGTAATTCTGAGGCCACGTTCATCTGGAAGCAAAATTTGTCTCCATATAATTAGGGAGAAGACAAGGTACTAACCACGCTTGGGAAAATTTATCTGCTATACCGATAAGAGAAAGGATTAGGCCGTTATTGTGGAAAAAAAATAATTTAAGCTATTAGCTTAATGCCCGGCTGCAGTAAGGGAGGCAGGAATGATAATGGGGTTTTTCAGTGGAGGGGGGACGGGAGCTGCCGTGGGAAAGCTCTGAGTACGGAGGGAAGCGGCTGCACAGAGGAGTTGTTTGCAAAGGTGCGCGGGAATGATTAAAAAAAAAGTTGAGGGATGTAATTGCAAAGCTTAGGAAGTGCCCATGAGGCGAATTGGCAGAAGGGTTTGGTGCATGGGATGGAAAATGAGTGGACAAATTAGCTGGGAGGAGCTCTCTGGAGAAAGAAGGGGAAAAATAATGGGTATGGCAGCCCCCCAAAAGTAGATTTTATGATGAGCTAAGAGGTTGGAACTAGATGATCTTTAAGGTCCCTTCCAACCCAAACGATTGTATGATTCTATGATCCTAAGAAGAGAACAAGCGAGCTGCTCCAGAGGGGTATCTCGGTCTCTGATTTTTCTGATGTTCTCCCTAAAGCACAGCCAAAAACGATGCTCATTGTGGGGTGTCGGTGGGGTCCCTGGCGCAACGTGATTTAGCCCTTGCAAAGAGCCCCTTTGCAGGGAAAATTCTCCAGCAGTTCAGAAACGTACTGGAAAGGAAGACAAGAAAAATGAAAGACAAGTTTTCTCTCCCCTGATGCCACACGTGACGTTTCCCTCCCCCCTGGGGTCGAAGACAAGGGTCAGGAAGAGATTTTCTGACAACTATGAAACACCTTTGCCTGCCCCTACAACATGAGCGAGCTCTTCCCACCTTTTATATTATTCTCCTTTTCTCCATCAGTTTTTGTCATCTTCTGCCAAATGTGGCAGCCGTGCCCCACTTCAGACCGAGTATTACAGGAGTCCCTGCAAATAGAAACCTTGCTGGGCTGTTAGCGAAGTCAGTGGGAGGCTGGGAACCTCCCCGGTCTGCAGCGCTTGTAAAATGTTTGAAAAGGAGAATTATAGTGAAAAAAAAACCCCGTATGTACTGAAATAGCCACCCACAGTCTACCGTGCCTCCTTTAATACAATAACTGGATGCAGTAAGTCATTTCTGAGACAGTTGGGCACGCATTTAATGTGATAACTTGATGATAAGGGGAAATGATTCAATCACCTATTATGTTCTCATCCCAGCTGAAACAAAGAATATGGAATAATCGTTTGACCAAATGATATAAAAAGGACTGAGGGAAATGCGCAGCGTGGCCTGAAATTCATCATTTCCTCTGGTGTGAATCATAGCCTATATACAGCAATGATGAATTATCTGGGAGAGGTTCTGCCAGGCAAAGGGACAAATCCCAGTGACGTATCCCTCACATTCAGATACCTCCAAATATTTTCTGACATGAGACCACTCAGAATCTTCCTTACACAAACAATAGCAATTCCCCCCGCTGCACCTCCATTGCTCCCTGCCTTACGCTTGGCTTTACCATCATTAAAGCACATTTTGTTATTTGCCTGCTAATGCCACGAGACTGGTCTTCTGCGATTTGCCAAGCACTACGCGTAACAGGTAAAACTGAGCAAATAAAATAATCTGGATTTAGTTCCCAGAAGGAATGAACCTCCTCGTTAAAGACCAGTGCTTCACAGACAAGATTTTCCCATATACATATATCTATATATACACACACACATGTATATATGTCTGTGTGTGAATATATATTTACATACATGTGTATGTGTGTCTGTGCGTGTATGTCTTTGGCCCTTGGGCCTCTTTTGCTGAGATTTTAAGCACGTGCCTGTGTTACTGTTGATGCTTCTCCCTCCAGCCACCATCGAGGCCACGGTGGCCAGTGGCCGTGACCGATCTTCGCTGCTCTTTCCCCAAGGAGATGCTGCAGTTGGATTTCAGGGGTGGTTTGAGGATGGGTCTCATGAGGATGTTAAAATTAACCCTGCCAGAGGATGCGTTTCTGGGCTCTCCTCGTTTGCGCATGTCCTCCCTGTAGAAATGTAGGTCTCGGCAGCAGCGAGTCTGAAACTACTAATTTCTTACATTTCAGTACAGCCCTTCGTAAATATAGAGCTCTTTGCTCTCCTTTCATATTCGATGAAAAGATCTCTGCAGAACCAACGTGGGGATGACGTGCGAATGCGGTCCAGGAGGAGTCCTGCCGAATTAAATGGAGCTTCTCCCAGGGGCCAGCGCTGTGAATCCCAGCCTGTCCTTGAAAAGACGCCTGTCCCATATACAGATCTCCTTTGCTTTTTCTATTCAGGTCATCTCTGGTGCCTAAACACTGTATTAAGAACAACAGACATCGCCTCTAAGTTACTTCTAATCAGGTTTCTGCCTAAACACACAAAAACACTGATCTTTGCAGCATGGTTGCATCTAAACATCAGAAAGGATATTTTGGCTAAGCTCACATAGAGCTGCCTCTCCGTGCCAGGATGCAGGACCTGCAGAGTGATGCTCCTGCCTTTCCCAGGGAGTTTCAGTACAGCGGGACAGTCATTCACTTTGCAAACTGAGAGTCCTCAGGGCAGAAGATAATTTTTATCTTCTATATCTCGCTGTTTGAGTACTCCTAACCCCCTTTTTATTGGATATTTTCCTTCCCAAATGCTTCCCTTCCCTTTCCTATCTCTTCTGCCACGGCAATCTCACAAAGGAGCCATTGGCATGTCCTGCTTCCCGTGAGGCTACTCCCACGCTGGCAACGCAGCTTTTCCCACCCCAGGAAGTCTAAAGGGTTGGGGCTGCCAGAACCCTCCTCTGTTTTCCATCGTCCACCACATAAACAAACAACATTTTCTCACCCCTATGAACAGGACAGCATGCCCCGACACCTCAGTGTACCTACTGAAGTGATGCTGCACGCGAACACTAGAAATTGCCAGATTAATGCTAACATTAGAAAGTTATTGCCACCTCCTTCTTGACTTTGAGTTATTTAGCTTCATTTTGTGGGGTTATCTCTAGCTAAGCAGGAATGCGTGGTGATATAACCCAGCTATTTATATAAGCACATGGAAAATTATGTCCCAGTAGGTATCTGGGTTTTTTTTTTGGTGTTACTCCATAGGGTCATCACAGCAGGGAGCGAATGCTGGTGGATGCGCCAAGGACGTGGGGCAGCGCAGGGGCTGGTTTTGGGGGAGAGCCAGGGAACGGCTCCTTGAATGTTCTGTGGGACATGGCATCAAACCTCTGGCTGGGGGAAGAAGATCCTCTTCCTCTTCCTCTTCCTCTTCCTCTTCCTCTTCCTCTTCCTCTTCCTCTTCCTCTTCCTCTTCCTCTTCCTCTTCCTCTTCCCTCTGCCGCTCCTTCTCCTTCTTCTCCTTCCCCTTCCCCTTCCCCTTTCCCTTCCCCTTCCCCTTCCCCTTCCCCTTCCCCTTCCCTTTCCGCTTCCTCTCTGGCCGCAGCTGCCATTGCTGTAGGATGAAGGGAGCCACTGGTGGCTATTTATTGACCATATCAATGAAACAGCACTAAATTCTTGCACAGGTTGCCTTGAACCCTGCTGTAAACAGGGAATCCCTCCTCCGGGATGCGGCCAGCCCGGCGCTGGTCCTCCAGAGCACGGGCTGCTGGAGGACACGGGGACCCAAACTCCCCAGCAGGCTCTGAGCACGAGCAGCAGCTCTCCTGAAGCAACCTGGGGACCTTCCTCCTGCTCAAAGCTCCAGGATTTAAAAATAAATGAGATGACAAAACACGCGCAGTCAGATATACTCAAGATCACCGTCATACTTTTTTGTTTTCTCTTAACTTTAAAGCCTGGATTCTGCAAACAGCACTGACAAAACGGATGGCTTCTTCAAGCTGCCTTTTTTTTGAGGGGGTAAAAATAGTTGTTTAATGACCTTTTGAAACTAGAGGAACATCTGGCTCATCTCTACGATGCCTTTCAGCCAGTGATTTTTTGGACGGGGCAAGTGCACGCCTGTATTTTAACTGCACAGAAATTTGTTTCTGGGAGAGAAACTTTCCTCATCTATGTGGGACGCCTTCGCGTGTGATATTGCAGCTTCAGCTAATTGCCATCTCTGTGCTGCTTTTGAGTCAGTCGTTTGCTGGAACAGTCTGGGTGAAGCTACGCTCAATCCACGTGATTTATCCTCCCTGGTGCTTGCTTTGACAAAGCTAATCTTTGAGAAATGTTTGAGCAATCAAACTGTCTGGGGCTCATGTGCCTCTCGGTCACAAAACCTTTTTGGTTTCCAGCTGCTGCCAGGGGTCTCTGGGCCAACTGGAGGGAAGTTAAAAGAAAACAAAAAAACCCACCCCCATCCCTTATCTGTGTCTGGGTCGTTTACTGTTATAATATTTCATAATAAATGTTTTTCTTTTCTCTGAGCTGAACTCCACAGTGCTGCTGCACCTTTCCTCCCCCGTTCCCGAGCTCTGCTGCCCCAGGCACGGGCTCCAGCTGGCTGGGTCCAGCATCAGCCCCTTCTGCCCCTTCGACCAACCTTCTGCCCCTCTGCTCCGCTCTGTGAGACCCCCCTGCAGTGCTGCCTCCAGCGCTGGGGCACCAACAGCAGAAGGACACGGAGCTGCTGGAGCGGGGCCAGAGGAGGCCCCGGAGATGCTGGGAGGGCTGGAGCCCCTCTGCTGTGAGGACAGGCTGAGAGAGCTGGGGGGGTTCAGACCAACTCTCTTCCAGGAGGTTTCCCAGAAACTAGAACCAACTTCCAGAGAGACGCGCAGTAGGTGCTTTAAGGGGGATGGCTTCTCTTCGCTCCCTAAGTGGAAAGCAATTGCCACATTGCCAGCAGAAGTGTGTCATCTCAGTGCATTTGGACTCAACCAAGGGCACGTGGCATCTCATTCTTCCGCTCCTCAGCTTGGGGATGAGCAGTTACTGCTGCAGCAGCTCCCACAGCCCCTGGCCAGCATATCCTATGGGTCACCAGCCACCCCACGCTATCTCCTGTCCTTTGGGGAAGGTGCAGGTGGGTAGCGGCAGCTCATACCACCAGCATCTAGAATCATAGAATCCTTTTGGTTGGAAGAGACCTTTAAGATCACCAAGTCCAACGGTTAACCTAGCACTGCTGGGTTACCACTAACCCTTGTCCCTCAGCACCATGTCTACCCATCTTTTAAATGCCCCCAGGGATGGTGACTCAACCACTTCCCCAGGCAGCCTGTTCCAATGCTTGACATCCCTTTCAGTGAAGAAATTTTTCCTAATATCCATCCTAAACCTCCCCTGGCACAACTTGAGGCTGTTTCCTCTTGTCCCATCGCCTGTTCCTTGGGAGAAGAGGGGGACACCCCCCGGCTACCCCCTTCTTTCAGGCAGTTGTAGAGAGCGAGAAGGTCTCCCCTCAGCCTCCTTTTCTCCAGGCTGAACACCCCCAGCTCCCTCAGCCGCTCCCCATAGGACTTGTGCTCCAAACGCCTCACCAGCTCCTTTGCCCTTCTTTGTTGCCTTTCTTCCCCTCATCTGCCCTTCTTCCCCTCATCTGGTGGGGCATCTCTTGGACTCAACACCCACCTCAGCCAGAAGCTGCTCTCAGCATCACCCTTTGGCAGCAGCTTTTCAACCAGATCTCTTAAAAAAAAACAAAACAAAACAAAAGAGCCTTCGCAGGGCCCTGACAAGTTTTCTGTGTTATTCATTTACATGCCTTTGAGCTGTCTGGCTGCAGGAGGCTGCGTTTACAAACCAGCTTGCAAAACAAAGCCGAGAGAAACACCTCCATCGAGGTGAGCGGCTTATAATAACCCGCCTGAAAGGGGGCTGCTGGGAACGGTCACCAGCAGCATCTCCCCAAGGCAACGCTCACCCTGTCCTCTGCTCCCCTCCTCCTCACGCCCCCGAGAGACACGTCGGAGGATGCAGGAGGCGGTGAGAGCCTTTGAGTTCAGCATCAGACGGTGCCTGCACACCCACCCCTTTCTTCTTTTTTTTTTCTTTTCTTCCCCTTTTTCTCTTTTTTTCTTTTTTGAACCGAGGTGGGTTTTTTCCCCTTTTCTGTTTGTTATTGTTTTCCACTCAGGGCCTTTAATGTTCCCTCACAGCCGCATTTCATCCCAGCTGCAGAAGAGGGATCTAACGCCTCCTCGCCTTGCTTCGTTAAAGTGTGAAGACCTCATTATCCCTGGTCCCCAGCCCACGCAGGCCGGGGCTCCCCACGGCGCAGGCAGGAATGGGCAGCCTGCTCCGACCCGTAAATCTGCCTGCCTCGCCAGCCGGGGTCTCTGGGTAATAAGAGCACAGGAAATTGTTGCTTTTAGTGTTCCCTTGAAAAAATGAAAACTTTGGGTCGTCTGCTGGCTGTTTGGCAATAGGGGAAGTGAATGTGAGCTCTTGGGAAGGAGGTTGGAGAGAAATGAAAGGCACATCCAGCGCCGCGGCTCTCCCGGCCAGCCCTGCAAAAGAGGGGACACTCTGCTTGGGTCACTCACTGCCCGCTTGTCACCCTGCAAACCACGCACCCGTGCCTGGCTCAGCCAAAGGGGAGGCTTCATGGCAAGAAGAGGAGTGTCTTGCATCCCCATCAGACTGCCAAGAGGAACGTGAGACATGTCCCAACATCCTCACAGACCCTGGGGTCACTGGGAGCAGTGGGGCTCACCCATGCACCCCAGTGATGACCATGTGTGGAAACATCTGAAGACAGCTGGAAGCTATTCCAGAGTCATCCTGGCCATCCCTGAGCTCCTGCCAGGCTGAAGAGGTTCAGGTAGCCCACCTCCACCACGTCCCATCAGCCAGGTACAGCAGGAGGCCCCTCATCCCCGCTGGACTTTTTCTTCTTCAGGCTGACCAAACGCAGGTCCCCATGTATGTCACGTGCACCAACTCTAATGAATCCTAACAATCTGCCAAAAAATTATGAATCCTCATGTTTTACAAATGGTATCAGGTAAACTAGGGATCAGGAGCTACAATAAAAACAGAGGTTGAGTCACTGAAAGGCAAAGGAGAAGTGAATACATCCCATGGAGTACATCCATGGAGGTACTTGGATCCTTTCTTGACAACAAACTTATCTCCAGAAGTCCAAGTTGGCTTCTGGGGATAAAATGGACAGAACAGTAGGTAGTATTCGTGCATGAAAATAATCCGAAAAAAAAGACCAAAAACTCAACCCCAAATACAGCATTTCCTTCTAAAAACTGAGTGGGATACAGGCAGCAACAAGGTCTAATCACCCCCAAGGAATTCTGGACAAGGCCAGAGAGGTAACAGCACCTCTGCTCTCCAGAGCATAAACTCTACACTTGGAGTGGAGAAAGCCATGGAGCTTAGCTCAGCTAAGCTTAGCTCAAAGGCTGGAGCTCCAGCAGTTTAGGACTACTGGAGCTGATTTAAGGAGTAATTATCTCCGTGTTTTCAAATTGGCTTCAGTAAAATTTGACCGAAAGTCAGCATTTTACACTGCCCCTTTTTATTCTTATAGCTGCAATGCTTTTAACTGTAATAATTACAAATTAAATAATGTTCAGCCTGATGCTTTCTCCAGTCCTTATTGGCTTCTGTTGACAATAAGGCCTGAGGTGCTACCACTGCTGGGGAGGTGCCCAAGCCTTGAAGCCACGTTTCTGTAGGACTTCCCTTAGGAAGAGAGCGGGAGCAGCAAAACAATTGCCCTTCTCGAGGCTCTGGCTCTTCTGCTCCGTCCTTGCCTGTCTTATGTTACTTGTCTTTAACATGCAGGGTAAAACCCAAATGGTTAAAAGTTCATTTAGAGTGGAAAATAAAAAAGCTCTCCCCGTCAGCTCGTGGCCCACCCCAGGGACTCCTCGCCCCGCTCCGAAACCCAACTCCTCGCACAGGCAACATCTGTAATTCATAATCCTGTCAAGCCAGCCTCCAGCTGGGGGATGTTTCTCCGACCTGCCAGTTGCACGATTATAATGACTTCCTATTAAAAAAAAAAAAAAAGTTAGAAAAAAAAAAGTGAGTTAAGGTCAAAGCCGAGCTAACTCCTTTCGTTTGCTGCAGAAGCAGCGGGGCCAGTGCTGGCCACGGGGGTGGCCCAGAGCCCGCTTCCCCCCGCCTGGGGTGGGGACCCGATTGCTGCACCAGGAGGAAGATGCTCCTTGTGCAACATTTTCCCCATGTGCCACTTCTCAGATAAACTTTGGAAATGCTATTTTATCAGTGTTCATGGTGTGGTGGGCTTTTTTTGTTTGGTTGGTTTTTTGTCTTTTTTTTTTTAGTTTTTTTTTTGGTAATTTTTAAAAATTTTATTTATGTCTAAATTAAATAGACATGAGTCATTTATTTTCTCAGTTGCCGACTCTCAGCAAATTTAGCCAGCCTCCCCAAAATAACCAGCATATTCAAGGATACGAGCAGCAGCCAGCTCTTTGAGGATGCTTATTCTGCATTTATTTATTTTTTTTAAAAATCTTCTTCCTGGGCAGCTACACGAGAGTCTACACTGCACGGCGTCTATGTATTGCATTCTATAGAATATTTTTGTTTTGGACATAAGTTTCGCTTCACATCTATTCAAAACACATATGTAAATAAGAGTCAGTGTTAAATTAAAAAAATACTGAGAAAAAGGCATGTGGTAACACATGGGGGAAGCAGAGAAAATATACTATCATGGATGAAATTTAAAATTAGATGGGAGAGCTAGCAAGGTGAAAGTAGAGAGAAAAACTGCTTTAAATATTGGGAGTTTCAGGAAGAGCTTTGGATACCAGATCACATGGAGAAACCTGGATATTGTGGACAAGCCGAGGGAATCTGGACCTGTTGGAATGGGTACAGCAGAGGGCCCCAGAGATGCTGGGAGGGCTGGAGCCCCTCTGCTGTGAGGACAGGCTGGGAGAGCTGGGGGGGGTCAGCCTGGAGAAGAGAAGGCTCCGCGGAGACCTTCCAGCCCCTTCCAGGCCCTCAAGGGGCTCCAGGAAAGCTGGGGAGGGACTCTGGAGCAGGGAGGGGAGCCATGGGACGAGGGGGAAGGGTTTTACACTGGAAGAGGGGAGATTGAGATGAGATGTGAGG
Source organism: Dromas ardeola (assembly GCA_013398915.1). Lineage (NCBI taxonomy): Eukaryota > Metazoa > Chordata > Aves > Charadriiformes > Dromadidae > Dromas > Dromas ardeola. Next base: position 240,151 of record VYZM01003660.1, read on the forward strand.
CAGAAATTCTTGGCTGTGAGGGGGGTGAGCCCCTGGCCCAGGTTGCCCAGAGAAGCTGTGGCTGCCCCATCCCTGGAGGGGTTCAAGGCCAGGTTGGACGGGGCTTGGAGCAACCTGGGCTGGTGGGAGGTGTCGCTGCCCAGGGCAGGGGGTGGCACTGGATGGTCTTTAAAGTCTCTTCCAACCCAAACCATTCTATGATTCTATGAATTGGAAGTGGGTGGAGAGGCCGGGTCGGTGCCATCTGCAACACGGCTCCAGCATCTGGGAAGCTCTGGGTCTCCCACCTATCTTCAGAAGGTCCAGGAATATTATTAGCCCAGTCTAACCCCTGAGGGGATGAGTCATGCAGAAATTAAAGGTCAAATTTTAGATGTTTTCATAGCGAAAACCCCAAAATGTCTTCAAAACATTGCCTGCCTCCTCTCTTGGCTTTTGCTTCTGAACTGACCTTAAAAATCGGGAGACTTGCAAAGGTCCAGCGGGAGGGATGACTGCAGCATGCAACACCACGTCACCCCAGAAATACCTCTTCACAGCTTTACCATTAGAAATTCAAACCCCAAGTTGCTCAGAAACATTTGTGCGGCCAAGATAAACTCGGGCAAGAGTGGCTTTGATTCATCCCCGAGGGCGTGCAAGCTCGGATCCATGAAATGCTTATGGAAATTAATACTGCAGTGGATTAGAAATTGCAAATATTTTTCCTGAGTATCCAACATCTGCTTTCTGCCATGGCAGCCTTTTACACGCTGCACTCTCCGTCGTCAGGCATCCACTATATTTATTAATTGAAAAATTGTCTCAGTTTCTTGTAGTCGGTTTTTTAACATGTGTTTAGCGCAGCATATGAAATACGTCCTGTCGTATCGGCGCTGAACGTATTGTCTCCTGCAATTTAACGCTGTAAAACTAATGGTTGCTATCAGCAAGGTCATTTAGCAACTGAGGGAGATATAAATCATCTCCGACTCGCTCCCACACACAGTCCAGGCTGGCATCTCACGTTTGCTGATGCCACATGCCCCGCATCTGCTTTCTGGGGATATCTTTGCACAGAACGTATTAAACAGCATGTATCGGTTTATGGATGCATGTAAAAATATACGTTGATGTTACAGGATGTTAATTAGCATACACGAGCCAGTCATTAGCAATACGAATGAGCAGAGGCAGAGCTGAAAGCAAACACACCCAGCCATAGTTCAAGAGCAAGTGGGACAAATTAAAGAAATATGTGGCATGCAGAGCAGAGGCGAGATGAAATGCAGTAGAAAAAACATACAGCACCCCAGCTGCTTACTGGAAAATACTCTGGTGGCCTCGGTGGACCATGGAAATGGCTTTTGGGTTGGGCTCGTGTGAGAATTTTAGTGCAAATTCATACCCACAAGGCTCTGAATTGAGTAAGCGCTACATGATGCTCTGGAAAGGCCTGAAGCTGTGCAAATCCTGCCGGCTTTGGCTTCTGAAAATTGTTTTTAAAAGAAAAACCCAAGGAGATGCCTGCAATTCACCTGGGCGATGGAAAAGCAGCTCAGGCCTGGGATGTGGTTGGATTCAAAATCCATTTGGCTGAGCTTTTGGGGTCCGATGCCTCGCCAAGGTCTTACATCGCCCAGATTTGACCCACCGGCAGCTGTTGGATGTTGGATGCTGTTGGATGCTCTGCTCTCGCAGGAGCACTCAGCTGCCCACTGATGCTCTTGGATGCAGCATAACATTGAGTCCCAGCCAGGGCTGGCACGCAAAAGTCAAAACACTCTTCGCTCGTGGCGTGTAGCATCTCCTTTTGGTTTTTTTCTGCAAAAAGGAGCCTGCAGGGAGACGCTCAAAACACACAGCTGGAAAACCTGGCTGCAGGAGGAATCAATGGCAAAGCCGGGCTCTGTCTCGCTGCGAAGAGAAATGATGCTGGGAAAACCTGCAGTGGCCTTACTGGAGTTTTTCTGTGGCCGACATCAAGTTGTAACTGGGCTTCACGCCTGTGACCGCTGCCTGCAAAGCACTCCTGGATGAATTCCTATCTCCACTGACCCCAACCAGCCACAGTTTTGGGAGGCTTTTCTGATGAGATGGGACCAGGGGGTGACAACATATTTCCATACTGGTACAACCAAATCCTGCCCAAGAGCAAGTTCTACATCTTATTTCCATCGTCGCATTTCCCTGCTTTGCTGTCTCCCATGCCTTTATTTATTTATGTATATGGATATTTATGAAGGGGACCATGTTCTCAAACAGGGAGCAATGGTGTGGCTCTTACTGCTTCACCTTCTCTTTCATGAGAGACCCCCGAAGTATGGAAACCATCTGTTTTCGGATGTTGGTGAGCAGTACTTGATCTGTTACTGGGGCTGCTCAAACACATGGCCAGCACATGGTTGTGTCTCTCCCCATCAAAGTGCCACCCCAACAGCCTCCCGCTGTCCTCCATCGCCCGCTCGCTCCTCCACCACCACAAAAGGCTGCATGGACACTGAACCTGCACACTCACCTACCATTCCCCAAGAGTTCATTCCTCTTATTTTATATGGTTTTGGTGCATTTTCATGAACGAGGCATCTCCAAGGGTGTCCCAAGGTTGGATTCTCACCAGCTTCAGCTGGAGCCAAGCACACACCGCAGAGCCCTTCTTGACTCAAAGTGTTTCCCAAACAGTTTAATGCTATTTTCCATGTAAGAAAAGGCCTAAATAATTCAGGAACTGACACAAACCTGTTGATTAACGTCATACTTATAGCATGGTGGGATATGAAACCCTCAAATTGCTCAGCATGCTGCAGCCAGCCTCCGCACCAACAGGAGAACAACATCAACACTCCTGTCCTGACATTGCGCGGGAGCCTTAATCGCAAGAAGCTCAAAAAACTACAAAACAACCTTCATAAAAATACTATGAGCCAAATGAATTAAACCAGTTGTCATGCTCAGCACTCAATCTAGGAGGTAACAGAAGCTGAGAAGAGAAAGGAATATGTAATTTGTAATTTAGGTTGTGTAGTGGATAATTAAAGAGCAACTGAAATTAATGCAGGCTGTATCTATTTCCCCCGCCTCTCATCAGTACCATCAAGCTATATATTATCAAAAGCAGTAGGCTAGCTTTGGGAAAAATAAGCATCTCCACTTTTTATTTAAACCCTTGCCAGCTCTCTGTAGCCATCCACAGGATCTGATGCCAGCAGTGTTCTCTGGGTTCTTAAAAGGTGAATTTTGTGACATAGCCTCAGGGAATAAAATTTTCAAGTGTGCCCAAGCAACTCAGAAGCTGAAATCCTATAGCCAGGTCAAGAGTGACTTAGGGCTCTCTTTCTCACTGATGAGTTTGTGATGGACCCAAGTATCTCCTACAGCATCCCAGGTCCAAGAGAGCAACGCCAGGTTGGGGGCAGTAAGTTGTCCTCTATCGAGGGCAGGCAGCACGTGTCCCACCAGGCAAACACTGCTCACGACCTCCTTGCACACAGACACTCGAAGATGGGCACGGAGGGTCCTGCAGCATGGGCATTTCAGTGCTCGGAGCCAGTGTGCTGCGTAGGAACAAGGCTGCAGCATCCCATCCATCACCACTGAGAAAGCAATTGTTTTATTTTTTTATTACTATAGGAAATTTAAACTTTATCAGTGCAACAGCACTTTTAAAGTTTTATCCCAAAGCTAATGCTAATTCCCTTGGCTTGACTTCTTACCATATTAATTAAGTAGCTCTATCAGAGTCAGCTGAAATTGTTTTTTCTGCAACATTTTTTACATAATCAAGATTTTTAGGGCTTGCTGTATGTGAGGCTGAATTTTGGGATGTGAATGCGGGACTTGCCTGCCTCTCCCCGTGTATTTGGCTGGGACCCTGCAGTGAGCCCGGTCGGAGCTGAGATCTTGGGTTTGGCCCGAGGAGGCTCAGAGCATCAGCCAGTGGCAGGGCAGGCCAGCGAGATGCTCCATCATGCCAGACCTCTCCAAGCTGCCTCCAAAAGCTCTGGGAACACCAGGAGATCCAAGCGAGCTGTACAGATTTGAGCAAACAAGTGCATCAACACACACAGCCTGAGCATGGCCATAAGGAGTTGATTTTTAAACACTAATTTCCTTCCTTTACAAAAAGAAACAGCTGCAAGTGTTTATCAGCACCTCTTGCAGAGCTTTGCTGTCCCAACTGCCCTGGCTCACCTCATCTCCCCAAAATTGTTCATTCCGGATGTACCTTGTGCTCTGAACCACACTGGGAAAGGGACGTCTCAGATCTGTCTAGGGGACAGATCCGGCACAAACCGATTGAACATTCAGCTTCAGATTATAGAATTGTTTTGGTTGGAAGAGACCTTTAAGACCATCGCATCCAACCATTAATCCAACACTGACAAGTCCACCACTACCCCATGTCCCTCAGCACCACATCTGCCCATCTTTTAAATACCTCCAGGGATGGCGATTCCACCACTTCCCTGGGCAGCCTCTTCCAATGCTTGATAACCCTTTCAGTGAAGAAATTTTTCCTATTGTTGTCTGGGAGAAGAGACGGACCCCCTTTCACTACACCCTCCTTTCAGGGAGCTGTAGAGAGTGAGGTCTCCCCTCAGCCTCCTTTTCTCCAGGCTGAACACCCCCAGCACCCTCAGCCGCTCCTCACAAGACTTGTTCTCTAGACGTTAGACCATGCGAGTCTCCCCCCGGGGTGTGAGGAGCCCCTAGAACCAACCAAGCTGTTGGCAACCCCAGGGCTCAGGAGCTCCTGCACCCCGTCACGATGGACACCACACATGGAGCCAGCCCAGCACTTGTCTGGGACGCAGCAGAGAAACACAACCCATTTCAATTTTAATTCCTCAGGACCGGGCTGGATCTGAACCCATTTAACAGGGTGGGTTGGTGCCGTGGTGGCTGCGGGCAGGAGAGGGAAAGCCCCGGGAGCAGCAGCTCCTAAAGTCATCAAGTGGGGAGCTGGGGCCTGCTATCACTGAAGGCTTCATCAGAAGGACCTGATATCAATTAGATATGCTGATGAGGGCGGGAGAGACCTCATCATCATCATCGATGATGATGCATCGCCCTCAAGTTAAGGTGGTGTAAAGTCATACAATGGAATAGCTCTAAATAGCCAGAAGCTTTTTCTTATGCTAAGGTTCAACCTTACCACTCCATGGGTGCTCACTGTTTGGGGTTTTATTCCCTTCTTTTTTTTTTTCCTTTCTTTGTTTTATTTCTTTTTCTCCTGCCTTCCCCTCCCCTTGCTCACTCCTGGTCCCCTGCAGCCCAGGAGGATGGCGTTCAGGACAGTCTGTCTCTCCATCCCATGGCACGTCCCTCATCCTCATCCGCGTTCTTACATCTCTACATATCACTCTGAATTTTACAGTGCTTTAAGCACTGAAACACAAACACGCATCTGAGGCAGAAAGTAATACAGATACAAAAGCAGATTTCTCTGTATCACCTCCAGGGGGTGGGCAGCATTTAGAGCCCTCCCTCTTGAAACGCTAAATATTGCAGATTTGTGGATAAAGCTCTAAACTGCAGGGTCGATCTAAACACCTTCTCCATCGTATTAAGAAAATTAAGGAAAAACTTCAAGATTTTTTCCCCCTCTAGAGGCGAAATTCTCCTATCTGAAATTCTCAGAAAACACTGGTTTGGGCAAAAATGTTACAGATCATTTGAAGACTGGGATTTGATACTTTGTTATTTAATATTATCATATGATATCAGAGGCCAGTCATCATATAATCATTTTCTCAGAGAACGCACATGGAAATTTTTCATCTTTCAGGCTTGGGGGGAAAAAAAAGGGCATTTTTCAATTAAAAAGTTGCAACGTAAGCTTTCTGATTAACCTAAATCCGACTACTTTCAGCACTTCCCGAGGCCATTTATCACAGGCGACAGGAGAGGGCTTTCCTACAAGGACCGGTGGAAGGGACACCTCGTGTGCCATTGGGAGTGGGTGATGTGTCCGGCGCTGCCGGAGGTTCCTCTTGGCGTTGGCGTTTCCTTCTGGTCAGAAAATATTGGGGTGAGCTGTTTTTTTTTTCCACATGCTGTTCAGAAGAAGGGCTGTAAATCCGGGAAGTGCTTTAGGGCTTGATCAAAACCCCATTTAAATCAATGAAAGCTTTCCTATCAACTTCAGTGGGATGGCTGCTTGGGAAATAAGGCCAAACAGTCCACTTTAAAAAGCTGGTGTCCATAGCTGTTTCTGATCAATACCAGGAAATAACGTACACCATATGTACCCTTATAGATATGCCTCGGGGTTCATCTACCTGCTGCACAAGCACACCCACCTCTGTGATAATAAGCGAAAATTAATAGGGGGCCATATTAATTTTGCTTTATCATCGCAGATACAGGAGAAAGAAGTAAACACCCATCTCTGATTGATGCAATCGTTCTTATAGAAGCTGGAGGAGAGGTCCAGCGGAGACAAAGCTTCTCCCTTCCAGCCCGATTCCTCCCAATGCCGGCAGGGAAGATGCTTCGGGGCTGACTCACACTTTCCAGCCGGCACTGCTGGGAAACCTGCCTCTTCCCTTTCAAGCTGCAGGAACGCTGGCAGCTGGGATCTGCTCTTCAAAGCACCCATTAAAAAAAAAAAAAAAAAAAATAAAAGGAATGTATTGAGGGATGTATTGAGGGAGGCTTCTGGCCCTTGAGTTGGTAATTAAGTCCGGATTTAGGACATGCAAACATAACCAGGCACGCTAACGCCTATCTGGCTCGCTGCCAGCTGCAGATCACGGAGTTGGGATCCTGACATCCATCCTTCCCTCCTGCTGTCAGCAGCGGCCCCGGCTCTGCTTGCGGGGAGGGAAGAACCTCAGGTCACCACCTCCCATCGCCGCAGCTGTCACCCAACGCGTCCTTGAGAGGGGCTCGGCTCCGTCCCCAGCAATATACACATCCATGGCCTTTTTTTCCCCACTCCTGCTGTCCCAAAGTCCATGAGCAGTGCAAGGATGCTCATGAGACACCATGGCCACCCACCAGAGCTGTTGGGACCTGGGCAGCGTACCTCACGGCAAAACCTTTAATTGCCCAGATCCTCCTTTCCCCAATACCTGAAGCTGTACTGAGAAGCTTACATTAATTGGCCACAAATAAAATCAGCTCTCTGGCTGGAAACTGTTTTGCCACAAAAAGCTGGCTTTTACACCGTTCTTATTCCCATTTCTGATTTAAAAAGCAAATATTTAACACTGTGGCCAAGGGCAACATTTCCTCCACCTCTATATTTGCGCAGAAAAATGTCACAGCTGAACAAGTTGCTGTGCCAATACTTAGAGATAACACAATCAGACACAAGACCTGATTAAATTACCCTCATTTATTCTGGTTTTCCCCTGCTATTTTTTTTTTTCTTCTCCGCGAACTCGTTAAAGTACAAGAAAAACCAACTTAAAGCGATCTATCCCAGCGAGGTGATGAATAGTGACAGCCCAGAAAACTCCCTTCCCACGGCTCAGGGATGCGGGGGCTCACGCTCTCATCCCAGCCACAAACATGGGGAAACCGGAGCCCCCCACCCCACCCCCAGGTCAACGGCTAATTGGTAACGGGGTAATTGCTTTCTCTGGTCTAACTGTCAGTAGATTTCGGATTCTGTCCCAGCGAAATGGATACTAATTTGATTGGGTTCAGGTTTTTTGGGGTATTATCAGAAAAATATACTGAGTTTTGAAAAGTTTCCCTTCCGTCTTGAGTGAGGAAAGACCAACTCCAGGTCAGAAAGCAGAATCAAGCCGTGACTTGAATTTGCCTTCGGTTTTTAGGGTACCGGGGCACAACAAGCCCCATGTTTGACCAAGTCCCCTCTGCTAATGGATGGTTTCCCCATGATGCTGTTTCTGCCCACCACTAAACAAAAGCCCATCTGTGAGTGCTTGGCGAGCTGTGAGCACACGGGGCCAGTCTGCAGGCATCATGCCAGAGAGATCTCCATTAAAACACGCAAAATTAGCAAAACCTTGAAGCTGAATGGCAGGGAAGCTGCAATCACACGTCCCTTGAAAGACGTCCCTTGTCCATAGCCCATTGCCATAAGCTGTGCAGGTCTCGGCAGCCCAGGCGGTGGTTTTGGCACAAGATGCTGAATAAAAGGGTGAGCTTTAACTCCATCGAAGCATGGAAATTTTCCCTCCTGTGACGCAACTGCTGGATTCCCAGCTACATTTGTGCCTCTTTTCTTGTCCTTCGGTTATTATTTGGTTAAAGGGGATTTCTGATGAGTAAACCGATGCTTTAATAATCTCCTGCTTTTGTCTCGGTAACAGGGAGAGTAGGTCCCAGCCCAGGTCTCCCTGATTAGCAATTAGCAGGTGATTATTGCCTCCTCTCCGGCAAGTCCTTTCTTTTGTATCTGAGCAGATCCCCTCTAAGTCCAGATCAACACCCTGTCCCTTCCGGAGAGGGAAGGGAAAAGGCAGAAGTTTTCCTCCTTTGTTTCCCCAGATGTATTTTTCTGGGCTAACCTTGAAGTTTATTACAATTTTCCTTTTCTTCGGAGTCGGCCGAGCTGGGGACCGCTTCATCTGTTTTGCCCGTCTCCCCTGATGTCGCTAGCAGAACTCGCCGCTGGGTACCAGAGCGGTTCCAGTGTCCCGGCAACTTCTGCTATTTCCATTATGGGAGCATTATAAATTATGAGAGAGACGTTTTAATTGCCATTAGTTTGTAACCCAGTACATGTTTTACCCACTGGGAGGGATTTGGGGAAGGAAAAATGTCAACGCCGTGCTACAAAGAGATGATTGATGCAACGAGCTATTTAAGAAACATATTTCTAAAGGGCAGGAGCTGCCGGGTGCTCCAGAGTGTCGTCCTTGCTCAGTGGAGGGGATGTTTTGAGCATCATTAGGCCTTAACGATCAGCCTGCTGCGATAACTGACTTGGAGCCTCAGGATACACATTTAACAGGGCAGCAGCATGGGTGTGCGCCCTTGGAGCGCATGGGTGGGTGCGGGTGGCTTGGCCATCAAAATGGAGAGCAGATAAGGCTTTCCCCTGCCACAGAGCAAGACTTGTCTCCTCTAATATCCACCCAGCTCCACACGTGGTTTCTCACACAGCGGTATCTGTAGGAAAGATCTCCAGAGAGGGTTTTTCTTCATTCTTTCTTGTTTCCTATTACCGTGCAATATAAAGGTTCTCAGTATGTACTTTGCTCTCCAAGTAAGTGTGGAGGAAATAATATTTAGTTATCTAAAGTAACTGGAAAGATTTAGGGGAAACAGCTAGAAATGTTAATATTATTGTTTGCTTCATGGCCTCTGGCCAGTGAAACATTTGAGGTATTCATAAAAACCTTAATAATCTCTGTAACACAAAGACCTCCGTGATTAAAATCTGCAGAATAACCAGTCCTGCGCTTGGCTCCTCCCGACAGCCTCCTCCCCTCCCAAAAAGGGTTTTGTTGTGCAAAGAGTCTGAACCAGAGTGACCCAAGGTGGGCCAGGACCTCAAGAGTAAAAGGGTGAGGGAAAGGCAGGCTGTCCTCAGCATGAGGAGCCCAGTAAGACTCAGGAGTCCCCAACCCTTCCAGGGGACAATAGGCTAATTCAGGTTGGAGGGGACATCCTGCCCCAAGGAGGGTCAACTACGGGGCTGGACCATGTTGCTTTAGCCAGTTGGGTCTCAAACTCCTCCAAGGCTGGAGACAGTGCATCCCCTCTGCCCCACTCATTCCCCCCGCACTGGCTGTGTGTGTGCCCAGAGCTACAGGTAGTCACCACAACCCCACCGCTGCCACCTCACTTGGTGCTCAACCAAACAGGAGCTTTCTGCCCATCACTGCAGCATCGCCACCGTGTGCCACCAGCTGTCCCCCAAACTGCCGAGCAGCTCAGGCCATGGTAATCTGAAAAAACATGAAGTCTAAGGTTTTTCCCCCTGTCCCGTCACAGATGTCTCATGTCACGGGACCCTTCACCATCTGCAGGGGGTTATGGGAGACCTGTGGAGATGAACGCCTCTGTTCCTCATGCCTAGTGTCTCGGTTCCTCGGGAATGTTTTGTTATTAACCTCATTAATCTGCATGGGCAGATGCGCTGTTTATCACATCCATCTCGCGAGTCTGTCAGCGTGAGTAGGTCACATAATGCAAAACTCCTAATATTTTGACTCGGCTCCTCATCATGCTCTCCAAAATCTGCGCGACAGCATGGATGGGAGGATTTTTTTTCTTGCTTGTGAAGCTTGAATTCTAATATTGTAAAGCCCATTTCTCATCAAGAGCTGGAGCAATAGGCTGTGATTGCGAAGGCATTCCAAGGATATTTCTTCTCGGGCTCCTGACAAGTCTTGGGAAGAGGATTTTTCCCCATGATCTTCACCGGCGTGGGGAAATGCTGGCAGAGGCCAGCCAGAGATTGCCTGGCGCTGCTTTCCTCCATCCCTGCGGAAAGCAGGCAGGAGACACAGGCTCCTGACCTGCTTAAATCTGCTCTGAAACATCTGCGTGGGCTGGTTTGGTTTTGCCAGAATGTTCTCTCGGGATGGAGAGCATCCGTACTGAGGTGGGGCCGTGTCCCTGCAGGTGCCTGCCTGCAGTGCAGCCTGCGGTGTCCCCGCTGAGGCCATCGCTGGAGACGCTCAGGGGTTTATGGCTCATTTTAGAGCTTCGATACATCAGTTTAAGGAGCTGGCTGTCACCGCGGATGCAGCAGCAATGAATTACCGAGGCTGCTCTTCCTGGTGTGGCTTCAGCGGGGACCACCAGGAGCTGCATCCCTGGAACAACAAGGGCAGCCAGACAAGGTGATGGGAGCAATTCTGTCAAAGGGAAAAAAAAAAATCAGCAGCACAGGTACAACACAAAGGCTTGGCAATTCAAAAGAGCAGATCCTGCATCGTTAAAACAGATTATTGCTGTTGATTTCTGTGGTGTTTGACACATATAGACACCCACGCAGCGGCACAGCAGGCTGTGGGCAGCTCGGATGCCTCGGAGGGTGTCCCTGTTCCCACTAAATATTTACCGCTGTTGTTTACTACAGTAATTATCCTGGCTATTTGCTGATCATAAATTAGTTTTCTAGTGGAAATGCAGTTACAGCCACAGTTATTTGAGTTCCTCTGCTTACCAGGTAGCTCCCCAGGGTGGGCGGTGAGAGCCGTGCCTGGGCTGAAGCACCGAGGGCTCTTCCCACCAGATCTTGCAACTGATGCATGGCGAACAAAATCAATCCGTACCCAACGCTGATTACTCCACGTCGTAATGGTTTTAATTAGTGCGGTTGCCTAGCTTCGGGCACAGTCAGGCCTCTCTCTGGCCAGCCTGCATTTGTTTGATGCCTTCATTACACTTTTCAGCTCCTATGTCAATAATGCAATAATATTTCAATAATAATTTAACATAATATCATGTAATCTAATAGCGTGTATCTCAAAATCTCATTTAGTGCAGTTTGCCCTGGATTACATCAGCCAGAAAGCAGGAAAAGAAACATCTAATCAAAGACTGTGGATATTTTCCCAAAATATAGCTGCGACATCCATCACGATGGCTGGGCCTTGAGGCAGGAGTTACCGGCTGGGACCGTGGCCTTTGCAGCACTGGGGCCGAGGTGAATTTCTTCTCATCTGAACACGGTATCTTTGGTGAAGGATACGTCCAGCCAGGTCGCTGGTTCAGCCAGTAATTCACCCACGCTGGCCCCGCCGGTACCCGCACTGCCTGCAGCTGTGACTGGCTCCAGTGAGCTCGTCTTGGATATTTGGGATTATCTTTCTTATTAGAGAAATACCCAGTTTTCAACCACTGAAGTCTACAACCAATTATTTGAATGGTGCGCAGTTGGGTCTGTAAATTCTTTGAGCCACGGATTTGATTCTCATTTCAAAAATGTCCATTTTACAAATCTCTAGGCATGCAAAATACCCTTTCAGTTAATTTAAATGGGCCACGTTGAGCCCCGTGGCACGAAGCGGTCTTAATGCAAGCGAAAATCAGGCATTTTGGCCTAATGTGCCTGAAAGGCACATCTCCTACCATAGTGCTGGATCAGTAGCATAAGTAACAGCGGAGGAAAGAAAATAAGAACATTTATTTCACCACCACTAGTGTTGGCCCTAAGGATTTGTAAGTTGTCCTTTCCATTTAAAAGAAGCCTGTGCATAGGATGCCCTTGGTCCAGCACTAAGGTATCTTAGATATCATCAGTTAATCCACCCCCTCGGACTAAAGTGCAGTGGCAGTTTTGTGACTGGCTGTAGGGCATCTCCCCCAGAGCCGTTCCTGCATCCCTCTGCAGCTCTGGTCCCCGGACCGAGCCACCACTCATTGTTGATGGAGGAGCTGGTGCTCACCAGCTCACCTTCCACTGGGTTTAGTCATGGGGACCCAGCAGCGGGGTGTGGAGCTGCCCACTGTTCCCCTTTTCCCCTTGAGACGTGCAACGGGCTCATCCTCTGCTGTTTGTCCGGCTGCTCTGGCTTTCCCTTCAGAGTTTGGTTGCTCACGTCGTCAAGCATCTAAATGCAGACTGAGGATCTTCCCCTTACTCACCACATCGACCTGCTCATCTGAGAAATTAAATCAAGCAGCTGCATCCCGCAGTTCCCTTTACTTACGTCGTGGTTTAAACCTCAGCTGGCAGCTAGGACCATGCAGCCGTTCACTCACTTCCCCGCAGCGGGGTGGGGAGAAGAGGGAGAAAAAGAAGGAAAAAACCCTCATGGATTGAGATAAAGGTTTCAAATTGAAGGGGGGTAGATTTACACTGGATATTAGGAAGAAATTCTTTGCTGTGAGGGGGGTGAGCCCCTGGCCCAGGTTGCCCAGAGAAGCTGTGGCTGCCCCATCCCTGGAGGGGTTCAAGGCCAGGTTGGACGGGGCTTGGAGCAACCTGGGCTGGTGGGAGGTGTCCCTGCCCAGGGCAGGGGAGTGGCACTGGGTGGGCTTTAAGGTCCCTCCCAACCCAAACCATTCTGTGATTTTATGATTCTATGAAAATCAAAGAAAATCTGAAAGGACTTGCTGATTTGTCTCCGGTTCGCAGAAGTATGGCCATCCTACGATAGAGAAAAAAATAGCTCTGGTTTTGAGTTACACAGTGCAAAACTAATCTCATCTGAAACGTCGCAGGGAAAATGAAGTCATCCCGTTCCCGCATTAGTGGATGCAGATGGTGTGAACCACAACTGCGGCACAGAGCGATGTCAGACAGCGAGTCCCGTCAGAGGCTCTTCCCCTCCCCAAGACCATGAATGAAATCTGGCAGAGGCCTCGCCAGAGTAACTGCAGGCATTTCTAAACGCAGATAAGTAATGGTGTGTAATTTGGAGCAATAAAAGCTTGCAGCAGTGTCAGGAGAGCACAGCTGCCTGCCACATTGCCCCTGCTAGAGGAGACCTTCGCATTTGCTGCTCATCACTCACCGCAGCAACTCCTCTTCGGAGACAACTAACCCACCGGGGATTTCTTCCCTGCTTACAACTCTGGTCTTAATTCTGCTTTTGCTCGTGAGATGTGGAGCTGGGTAATGGAACAGGCACCAGCTTTTGGGAGGCTGGAGGGCTTCAGGAGGTTCCTTCTGCTCGGTCACAGCTCCCTCTGCCACAGCACCCACCCAGGAGCTACGACTCCATGTCGTGCCCATGACCATTGCAGGAAGACCATGCAATTTTAGAGCAGGGTAACAAGGGCGTTTATTGCGAGGCACCGCACAAGCCATCCTCACGCACTTCAGCAACGCGATGAATGACTGGAAAGGGGACGTCCTATATGCATTAACTGAAACCTGGACTCACTCATATATAAACAGGCTGAGTGTTGATGGTTTTAAGAGAGCAGATACAATGATCAGATGCATTTAAAATAATCCTTAGTTCCCCTCCGGAAAATGCGAAGGTACTTTTCTGTCCTTAGAGCTTGGAAAATTTGAAAAAGTGTATTTCTAGGTCATATCTGCTGCCACGTTCCTGGTATGCGTCAATATTTATGTGGCAGTGAAGAGACAGGAAAAATGAATCCGAGACAAGGTGCAGTTGTGTGCCAACAACTGCATCAGCTCCACACAGCTGTGAATGTGCGTGGGATGGTTCTTCTGGAAAAATATCCTATCCGGAGGATTTCTTTGATGGTTTCCGTTGCTCTCAGGGGAGGTTTTCATGCTAGCATCCCTCTTTGCAGCAGTGCTGTCTGCTGCTGCTGGGATGCTCCCTGGTCGACGAGCAACGCCAAGGTGGGTGCAACCCATCTTGCAACGATAAGCTAGGCAAGAAGCTTAAAAATAAGGAAAGCAGGCAAGGTAGCACACCCCAAAGTCCTCCCTCTAAACCCAACGGGTGTGGTGGTGAATAGAAATGAGAAGTTTAGAAAAATAGAGTCCAAGGTGCAAAGGGACAGGGTATCCTGGCACCAGCAGGTCACACTTCTTCTGGTATCCTTGGATGATGACACCGGGCAGGGGTGGGAAAGGTGATGGAACCGGGGAGCATGTCAGGCCAGGCTCTCCCCCGGTGTAAATCAGCAGTGGGGCACGGAGCAGTGCCGTGTTGATTAATACCAGCTGAGGACCGGGCCCATTTTATTTTATTATGCCATAAAACAAGGAGAAATGCCCCAAACCTCAGTAAACGCATTGTTGATTTTATAGAGAGAAATCTGAACCGTGGGCTGGGGCAAATGGGAAACGGAAAATCATTGTGATGCAATTGCTTCTTGGCAAAAGCTCCTGACAGGGAGATAACGCTGATTTTTATATTCAAGGCTGATTCTGGGAGTTTATCTTTCCCCGTCTGTGGCAGACGAACACCAAGGGGTGATGAGGAGCGGAGCGGGCGGGCGGGATCCTGTCTGCTGGCCCCGCATTTGAGGATGCTCGTTTGTCACCTCTCATCAGACACTCTGCCCGTCACTACGTTATTCATGAATCAGAAAGGGGTCAAAAAAAAATCACCTGGAGAGCTCCGCAGTCAGCTGGGAGATGCTCCGCGAGGATATAGAGTGTCATCCCCGAGCCCCTCTAGCAGGGAATATATGCCCAGGGGCTGGAATGGCCTGTCCTGGCCATATTCCTCCTAATTGCAAAAGATCTCTTGGGTGATAGTACAGCCAGGAGCGTTGATTGTATCCAAAGGCTGATGTCAATGTGGGCATTAATATTAATATATTTTTTTAAAAAGAAATAAGCATTTTCCCAGTGGATGGCATGCAGCTGTGGGGTAGCTCCGCTGTGGTGGTAGGTAAACAGGATTTTTGCAGCAAAGATTCAGATACTTCTGCAAAAATTGAGATGTTGCGGGGCGGCACGCTTAAAATGTCTCCTGAATTCAGCCACATGTTCCAGCTTCAGCCCTCACTCCCCACCACCGCATCCTTCCTCTGCCAGTTAGAGATGGCACGAGTGAGGACGCCTTTTCATTGCTCCCGAAATAGGCCTGCTGTAAAAACTGATCTTACCCAAGGTAAACGAATCCCTGGGTTAATTAGCACCGCTCTAAGCAGGGGACACGCTGCTGCCAAAGCCCGGGACAGAAATACAAACCCTGGGTGACTTTGATGGGGAGTTGGTGGGAAAAGAAGAGACTCTATTGAGCTCTGGTCTGCAGCGACCGGGGCGGCTCTGCTGACCTGAATTAAAGGTTTCCTTTGCGAGCCCGGATTTAACTCACATTCCTAGAAATGCTGCCGAGAACGTGGTTTTGTCTCCATTTCAGGGGATGTCCGGAGGTACCGGGCAGTCCCGCAGCATCCCCAGCCTGCATCCAGCGACCTGCCTTCTCCTCTCCTCATCCCCCAGCGCAGACCCCACGCTGCTGCTGCCTCACCCCAGAAATCCCAAATTTCCTTTTTTTTCCTTCTTTTTTGTCTCAGCAGTGAAAGCAAAAACCGCAAGGCAAACCAGATGCAAGATGCCATTTTTAAATGCGACTTACAGAAAATATTCAAAGCGCTTTTTAAGAAAGCTGTACTATTTCTGCTAAGGAAATAATGTCCCCTTCACAACCCTGTAGGTCATACCTTCAAAATGACTTTGTTCCTAGGGTTTTCCTTTAGTGTCTGACACCACATGTTGTTCCAGTGTTCAACCTTGCAACTCATCAATAATATAAATAAATGCGCTGGCTGTTGAGAGCAGGTGAACGGAACCAGCTTTGCTCCCCATTGCTTCTCCCCGGATGCTTCCACGTCAAGTTATCCCCAGCTTTGCCAAGGAGCAGCCACGTGAAATTCTCCTTTATGAAAACATTTTCTGCCGGCTTATATTTTGAATTTGGCATTTTGCGTGCAGAAAGCCCCGTTTGAGCCGGTGCAAAAAATCGCACTGCTGCCCCGATGCCGGCGCAGGCATCTGCAGTGCCCAAACGCTGCCGCGCCAGTCCCAGGGAATTCCAGCTTTCCCTCCATCTGGGATAACTTATGGTAACTACAGAGGGGTGTTAGGGTGTTAGCTGACATATGGAAAGACAGACACGCTCCTGAAACAGCACGTTTCTCGGTGCGGGAGCAAAAAATGTCACTCGTCTTTGAGGATGGTCCCTCAGTAATGGGACTTCTGGTTGGAAGCCTGATCCAGCAAATGGGAGAGGAAAAAGGCACGTAATCACATTTGTCATCTCTTTTTCTATCACGGTTTTTCACCAAATTAATATTGATAACATTTCCCTGGATTTTTAACGCCATTTGATGATATTTGAGGTCTTTTCCACTAAGCAAAATAAGCAGCTGGGGAACGAGATATAGAGAAAAGCACCCCAAGTTTTTCATGTGGATGACACAAAAGTTTAATCAAAATACTACATTTTCCTTTGGGGGCTGGAGAATTTAAAACCCCAAGTTTTGATAGGAAGCCTTTGGAGGTGGAATTCCCCTTTCCCGACCATCCGGCACAGCGCTACTGGGTTGGCTTTTTCCGCCTCTAACTTGAAAAATCTGCTGCAATCTGATATCCCGTGGCCAGAGAGAAGCTCTGGGTTGTGTTCCCAGCCCTTCTGCAGGCAGAAACCCATCTTGTGCAGAGCTGATTGGAAATAAATTAGCAGAAATAACAGATCCTGCCAGTATATCCCACCAAGGGCTGAACCTCCTCCAGCCTGCCACTTCTCCTCCCTTGCTGAGGACAGTCGCCTGTATTTTAAATATAAATTCATATTTATGGAAAGGGCTTCTGTAGCCCAGGGAAATGCAGGGTTTTATAGTTATATTGGGCTGCGCTCGGTGCAGGTACCTACAGATGCAGAATATTTACAAAAAGCTACGGTTAAGAATTAAATCATATTGTTAAATACGTGTTATTTATCATAAAAAATGGAAGAGTTTATCATAAAGGAGGCCACCGGGAGGTGTGCAGCTGTGTGGACAAGCTCTTCCCATCGTTGGGCACGCCGCTGGCCAGGACCGCAGCCTCGTGGTCCGTCTCCCAGCCACCCCAAATAATTTTGCCCTAGACTTCTGTCAGACCACACCTTACTGCCTTGCTGCATTAATTTGGCCAATTCCTTGCTTTTGTTATAGTCCTTTCCTCATGGAGGTCTGTTAGCATTCCTGTATTTGGATTAGCTTCTTATTCCAAATTAAAGGATACTCTGTGCACTCTGCTAATCGAGCGTGACGGTGTATGTATCTTAATTTAAAATCATCGATAGGGTTATTATTCTGGGTCAGACTGTACAAGGAAGAAGAATAACACTTTGGGGAATAGTCAGTGTGTTTCTGCTGAGGAGAAACATTACATTCAGGTGTTTTTTTTTATTTAAAGGCATTTATTTTAGTCTTAAAATAGATGCAGGAATCCACTCATTAGGTATGCATGTGTCTGAGCTCAGCTAACAGAATGATAGAATGGTTTGGTTTGGGTTGGAAGGGACCTTAAAGCCCACCCAGTGCCACCCCCTGCCCTGGGCAGGGACACCTCCCACCAGCCCAGGTTGCTCCAAGCCCCGTCCAACCTGGCCTTGAACCCCTCCAGGGATGGGGCAGCCACAGCTGCTCTGGGCAACCTGGGCCAGGGGCTCACCCCCCTCACAGCAAAGAATTTCTGCCTCACATCTCATCCAGATCTCCCCTATTCCAGTTTAAAAATGTCTCTCCTCGTCCCATGGCTCCCCTCCCTGCTCCAGAGTCCCTCCCCAGCTTTCCTGGAGCCCCTTGAGGGCCTGGAAGGGGCTGGAAGGTCTCCCCGGAGCCTTCTCTTCTCCAGGCTGACCCCCCCCAGCTCTCCCAGCCTGTCCTCACAGCAGAGGGGCTCCAGCCCTCCCAGCATCTCCGGGGCCTCCTCTGGCCCCGCTCCAGCAGCTCCGTGTCCTTCTGCTGTTGGTGCCCCAGCGCTGGAGGCAGCACTGCAGGGGGGTCTCACAGAGCGGAGCAGAGGGGCAGGATCCCCCCCTGGCCCTGCTGCCCACGCTGCTGGGGATGCAGCCCAGGCTGCGGGGGCCTTTGTCCCCCAGCCAAGGCAGATCCCTGGCCACCAGCAAGCAGCATTGTCTCGCCGTGCCATCCCTTCGATGCCCTAACTGTGACCAAACTGCTCGGCCTGCCCGTCCCCAGAGGATGAGCCCCCGGGAGGGCGAGGTGAGCCAAGCCAGGAGAGGTGGCATTTAGCATCCCTGTACCTGCTGACGAACCCTTCTCTGCCGCCCAGTGCCGTCTGCCCTCTGGTCTCTTCCACCACCACAGCCATTCCAATTTATCACAAAAAAAGTCACAGATGAGATTCCTCCTCAACTGACACTTTGCCCACCGTTGTTTTGGGCTGAATCAAAGGGTTTCCAGAGCTGGGATTATTGTGGCTTGAAAGCCACAGGCTTAAAAATTGAAAGATACAATTCAGCTGTTGGTATATAAATATGCAGAAATTATAGCTCATTCCTAAACTCAATTGAGCACCATATGATCTGCATTCACTGCAGTCAATTTGGAAACATTAAAAGCTATTTTGATGGCTGTTTTTACAGTTACTGATTTGTTAATGTGTGTTTTGCAAATGCCGTTTTGATTGGCTCATCTTAATTTGCCAAATGGAAGGCCCTCCTAATGAAGCTAAAAGGAGCAGAGCGTTTCATTTGACTTTGCATTTTAATACAGCCACTGGTGTTTATTTTTCCACTCCAGCCCACACGGGGAGAAAAGGGGTTTGTGGTGAAAACCCCCCGGCCATCGAGCACTTTGATGTACAGGGCGTCTGAGGGAAAACACTGCTTTGCTGGGGCGGTTGTCTGCCACACAACAAAGCGTTTTTGGGGACAGAAACAGTGCATTTTGCAAAGGGAAGAGGCCACAGGTACCCGGGGAGCTCGGCAGCATCTGCTCAGGAGGAGCAGAGCAGCATCCCAGCATTTCCATTGCACTGCCGGCACTGGATGTCCCCAGCGAATGTTGCCAGAGGGTGCAGGGAACCACGAACGTTGTTCTACTACTGGGAAAATGCTCGTTCTGCATCCATGTTGTTTCTACTGCTTGGAAAATAAAGACAACCTAAAGACCCAAGAAATATACCACTATTTGTGCATATCGTCTTCGTGGTCCCTCAGGGGGGATGTGGGAAGTGATGTGCTCCTGTGCACAGCCAGCCCTGGTTGTGAGCACCGTCATATTAGGTATTTAAATTCAATATTAGCTGAATGTTTATATATTAAAAGCCATTCATTCCATTAGACTTTTAAAAATGATTCTATTGATTTTGAAACCTCTACCAAAATCAAAGTGCTGGCCACTGTTAAGTGTGTAATTTTACTTTTGGAGAGATAAGGAGTTTATCTTCCTCCCTGTAAGGGGCAAATGAGGTGCTGGGCTGCGGGATGCCCCTTGGCACGGTGATGCACACCGCGCTGCT
Source organism: Dromas ardeola (assembly GCA_013398915.1). Classification (NCBI taxonomy): domain Eukaryota; kingdom Metazoa; phylum Chordata; class Aves; order Charadriiformes; family Dromadidae; genus Dromas; species Dromas ardeola. The sequence goes on from VYZM01003660.1 coordinate 259,922, forward strand.
CTTCATGGGGCAGGGAGCCATGCAATTAAACGGAACACCCTTCTGCCTTTCCCCCACCATCCTAAGGTAGCTGTACGCGTCCTCAAGCACTGTCATCAACCACTCAATGGCTCTTTTTATCAGCAAAGTGATCAGGTCTATTTTCACACTGAACGGGAAAAGACAAGCATTGAACGGACCTAATCTGCAGGATTCAGCCTTATTAACTCACAGCATTTAAGGTGATTTCAAATAAGCAGTGAGTGGAGGGAGGAGATAGGTTTGGTTTATAGTTTTTTAATGTAATCGTCAGCATCTCCCAAGCCGCGGGCTCTAAGCCTCTCACCTCCCTTGTTCCCCCTCCCCGCTGCTGGAACTGGCCTCTTGGCATTTCATCTCCACTGAAGAGTAGCCTCAAGTTGTGACAAAATCTTTGATTGCTCAAAGTAATAAACACTTCCATATCCTGCTCCTCTGCTCTCATTTGCTGCTGTGGAAAAAACATGGGAAAAAGCAAGGGATCCCTAGTTGTTTTATCATCAATAATTTCTTCAATTTTTTTTCCCAGCCTTAAAAATCCTGCAGTTATTGAGACCCATGGAACCTAAAACTCAACTCTTAGGACGGAGTTGAGGAGGAGGAAGGCTGTGCCCCACTATAGGAGGCTCAGAAAGACAATTATTCAAATTTCTTGGTGGCGATCTCATCTGCACCCAGCTGACCGTGGGAACAAAGAAATCCTCGACAACATCAAGCCCTTCTGTGCACTCCTCCTCCTCCTGCATGTTAGTTATCACAAACAGTGATCAGATCAACTATGAGGGTGGGTGCAGGATCTCAGGTTCTTCTGGTCTGACTTGAAGGATCCTCAGGTTTATCATAGAGTCCTCTGCTACTGCAGGCACCACATCAAATAGTCTCCTTCTCCACCTAAGAACATAGTCAGCCACTGTCTTTGAGCAGAACCAGCTTCTTAGCTTTCTCAACTGGCCACAAAAACAGTGTCTTGGTCTTTGAAACCTCACTGCTGTAATGGTTTTATGTCAGACCTTGAAGGGTTCCTCCAGTTCCCATTGTGTTTTTCCACTTGTCCATGACTTGAAAAACTTCTTGCCTCTGCCTAATATCTGGCCCTTAAACATCGACACAGACAGCAGTCAGATTTTCTCACGCTTTGTTTTGCTGAGATTTTGGTAGATTAAATGCACAAAGTTCCTGTAGTCTACCCTGCACCAGGAGAACTCATTTTTCTCTTGAACACACCTGATCAGAGTCGTGTACAACATCTCAGGTGAGCGCTGATGAGATCCCTGTGCATCTCCTGGGAGCTCTTCACCCCCCAGAACTCTTCTCCTTCATCATTTAGAACCGATGCACTCTTACTGTTCGGCTCAAGCCTTTGTTGCAAGATCCCAAGTGCATTTTACACTATTGAATTTCCTCTCCTCTCCATTATTTCAGTCCTCAAGGCCCCCTAGTTATTGATGCTTCCCCTGAAATTTGTGCCATCAGCAGATTTCATCAGCAACGCCCCCGCTCTCCCCTCCTTTTTTTTGTCTTGTTATGGTCATTAACGAAAATACCAAACAACGTTGCTTTCCATGTGGATCCTGAAGGAAATGGCTCCACTCCTCGGTTGTCATCATTCTCACCTCCATTTGAAATCGCCTCCTTGTCCCACCTCCCCCCTGTGCCACTGCAACCTGCTCTTACTGAAGTCCAGATAGATGCAATCTCCTACATTTCCTTTGTCTAAGAAATCCATTATCTTACCAAAGTCAGGCTCAATTAACCTTTGTTTCACCTTTGCTCCACTTCTATATAATTTTCCATTTACCTCTGTAACAGTAACAGTTCCTTCCTTCATCCATTTTTTAAAATAAAGTTAGATTAGTCGGTCTTTAATTACCCAATCATCATTTTTCTTAAGTGTCGGTATTACATATGCTGTTCCCCAATAAAATGCAGAGCAGTCCTTGGGGCAGGGATCAAACCCTGTAATTCCTCTCTCCCAAATGGGAGTCCAAATCACGAAGATAAACCACTAAGCACCACACACCAGTGTTTCCTTTGCCCTTCAGCATAATATCTCTTGTGCTTTCTTAAAGCTTTATTGCCATTAATAGGTCATGAATTAGACGTAATAACTCTGGGAGCTTCATTAATTTCCTTACTGGGTGCGAATGAAAAAGGTGACCTGGATAAACCCATCATGTTCTGGATATGTTCATCAGTCCTTGGAGATTGAATTTCTTTGTTCCTCTTTACAACATTGCATTTCTTCCCCACAGCTTGGGTGAAAAGGCTTCATAAACCTCTTCAACAAGGCCTTAAAATATTCAGAAATAAGTGTTTTCACCTCTGGAAATCTGAGCTCAAAGGTGGGAAGTAAAAGTGAGGTGCAACCTCGCTCCCACGGCTCCGCTTCATAACCGAACCCCAGGGTGGTGCTGCTGACTGGGGCACAGGGAAGGAGTATCACAGGATCATAGAATCGTTTTGGTTGGAAAAGACCTTTAAGGTCATCAAGTCCAACCATTAACCTAACGCTGCCAAAACCACCACTAACCCATCTCCCTCAGCGCCATGACGACATGTCTTTTAAATACCTCCAGGGGTGGTGACTCCACCACTTCCCTGGACAGCCTGTTCCAATGCTTGACAACCCCTTCAGTGAAGAAATTTTTCCTAATATCCAGTCTGAACCTCCCCTGGCGCAACTTGAGGCCATTTCCTCTTGCCCCATGGCTTGTTGCCTGGGAGAACAGGCCGACCCCCATCTCACGACAACATCCTTTCAGACCAACCATGAGCAGCAACAGCTTCACGTAGCCTTGAGAGATGTCCAGTGAGGTGACAGCAGTCAGATGTCCCAGGCCACATACCTGGCATTGAAACCTTGTGCAGGACCATTAAAATCCATCACACTCGCCTCCCTTCGCCACATCCCACTGCAGCTGGACGTGGGGCACATCACACCTCCATTTTGGGGAATCAGATAGATTTTTGGAGGACATCCACCTCCCACCAGCTGTGTGACACAGAGGCACTCTGAAAGCTGGGTCCTGGGATGACCACTTCTGCTGGCATTTGGAGGAGACCTTCAGCATTAGAGCTGGATGGAGGAAATACAAAAATCCCATGATTTCTAGAGAAACATTCAACTTGTCCAACACTTAGTGCCTTGCTTTGAAGATTATGAAACACTGAATTTTTTTTTTCTTCAGTTTATTTATTGTTGTCACCCTCTCCAGAGCCCAGACAGGCGGCAGTCCCAGCGATGGGCTACTGCCGGGTCATCGCTGCTGGACGGGAGGCAGAAAGCCCAGAAATTTCATGTCAGGCCATTCCCAGGGGATGAAAAAACAGAGTTTGCATTCTTCTGTGGTTTGGACAAGTCCCCGAATGCCTGCGTGTGTGCCCCAAAACCAAAACCAAATGCTGAATTTCATGACAAGCTCCAATTACTGCTTTGATCCTTAGGAAAAAAAAAATAAACATCATTGCTTCACCTTCTGCAGCCCTGCTGCTCCTCTGCAGGTGGCTCCAGGAGCAGACCAACCCCCAGCGATGTCCTGCTACACGGACCCCACTCTTTAAGCTGCAAGTTGACACCTTTGCTAGAGGACTCGATGAAAGTAGGTTAGGTGTATATTTTAGGACACCGTTCATGTGTAACAGTTATTTTAAAATAGTAGAATTTAGGTTCACAGGAGTGGAGATGTACAAAAGTCGGAAGGAAGCTGGATTTTACATCAAAAAAACCCTTGATGCAGTGAACAATGCCGGCACTTACCTTCATCAGTGCCACCCCACGGCGGTCTCTCTCCCCAGATGCCGCATCTGGGTGGTGTTTGTGTCGGGATGAATTTGGGCCAGTTTTGGGTGAGCTGAGCGGGATGGCGCAGGGGGCCTGGGCAGGATCATGCACGGCCCTGAGCTTCACCCCTGGCAGCTCCAGGGGACCCTGCATCCCATCCCGGGAGCAATTTGGGGCTGCAAACCCAGGGCTTTGCTGCTCCTGCAGTTGGGAGGGAGACCCAGGATGGAGCCAACCAGGTTTTGAAGCGATCCCCGAAACCACCCTTCCTCCCAGTGCCCAGTGCGGTGGCTGCTCTGGGAGGACGTGGAGTGCTGTGGAGGCAGCAGGAGTAATGGTTTTCCATAGCTCCGCAATACGCATCCAGGTCTACCTGGCACAAGCGACACGTCAGAGGCTTCAGCATAGTTATATATATATGCAAAAAAATCTATGAAAAATAATTAAAATAAAGGAATAAATGAAAATTAATAGAATAGAATAGAATAGAATAGAATAGAATATATAGAATATAGAATATAGAATATAGAATATAATATATTATATTAAAATGACAAAATTATAATAAAACGCTGAATTCCACTTAGCAAAAGGGAAACAGAACAATGCCTCTCAGTTTAATTTAGGAGCATCGTCTTCATGCTCCGCAGCAGGAATTTGCTGGGCCAGCAAAGGAAGCAGGTTTGCTCAGCAGTGCGCCGGGTGCAAGGGCAGCTTCCTGTCTCACAGGCATTTATGGCAGCCTGGCCACTTTGTTCCAGCCCGGCAAGGCTCGGAAAAACCATTTTGAGGTGGTTTGAAGAACATCGTTGAAATGCTTTTGCGTATTTGTTGTTGGCAGATGCCTTTACTGGCAATAGGAGGCTTCAAGCGTAGGTTTTCCGCTGCCTCTGCAAGAGGCTCGCTCTGCTCCGTAGTGCTGGAATAAACCCACCATCCCACATCCTCGCCTGCAATGGAGCATCTGCCAACCCTGTAGCTTCATCTGCCACAGCCCGACTGAGCCTGAAGTGTGCTCCTGGCCCCCTTTATCCCCACCGACCCTCCCTCCCCATCCCAAGGGAGCTTGAGCCCCCCAAGGGTGCCTAACCAGCTCCATCCCACCTTCCCCACCCTGGCAATCCTCGGAGTATTTCTTGTCCAAACAACATATATATATGTATCTTTTGCAAAACACTTACATCTCGTTTAACTAACAGTTTCCAATGCAAAAAAAAAAAAGCTTTGTCAGCATTTCCTCCATTACATTTAATGAATACGCCCTGCCTTATGTCACCAATTCTCATCTTCTGCCCATATTTTCTTCCCAGGGGTTTTCCCTCATCCGTGTGCTGCTGTCCTGGCCATGGGCATCTCGCGGCTCCTTCTCTGCCCAGCCCCTGCCAGAGATGCTCTCTGAATGTCCTGCAATTACGCTTTAATGGCTCCTCGTTAAACTTTGTGGCTATTAAAACTACCTACAAAAAAAGAGGTGTTAAGTACATTAATAAAAAGGCAAACCTATGGGTTTATTGGCCCAGGTGCCGCAGGGCAGGGGCTGCTCGGATGTCGATGCTGCAGGACAGGGACGCGATGCCACCCCTTGTACCGGCTCTGCCGGTCCCCATCCCCTGTGCATCCCTTCCTGGGGACCTCCGCTTTGCTGAGAAAGCCACAGCTTGGGACAGATTAAATGCTTGCTAAGTACCCTGAAACCACACAATAAAAATCCCTCCGGAGTGCAGAATATTTATGTTTTATGAGTTCATCATAAAGCTGATGTGGTGAAGATACCTAACGCATGAATAATTTGGGCGGTGGATATAAAATACACAATGGGCTGCAGGGAAAGGGAAGAGCAGAGAACTGGAAACGCATTTTCCTCCTCTGTTTCTTGTTTCAGCAGCTTGTTATTTAAAGAAGGGACTCAGGGCAGAGCACTCAAATACATGAGATGTAGTTTAAAACGAGCCTCAGCTCAAAGACTGACAAAAGTGGGCTGATGGCCCATGGAGCAATACAGGTCAAACTCACCCAGTTCTGCAAGGCGCTTCCTTGGTAGGTAGGAAATAAAACAGCCAAAGCATTTTCTACCCCACCGAAATGTCTTAGTCGGGAGTCAGCACACCTCTGTTCCCCAGGGCAGTGATGGTGATGAGCGCTGGGTAACGAGGGCTGCTGGGTACCGAGGAGCTGCGGTGGCTTTGGGGATGCAGGAGCTGGGTCACCGCAGTGCTGGCTCCCCAGCAGGCAGGCACATAGAATCATAGAATCACAAATCATAGCATCGTGTAGGTTGGAAGAGACCTTTAAGACCACCAAGTCCAGCCACCAACCCAACACTGCCAAAACCCCCACTAACCCATGTCCTGCAGCACCACATCTGCCCGGCTTTTAAATACCTCCAGGGATGGCGACTCCACCACTGCCCTGGGCAGTCTCTTCTAATGCTTGACAGCCCTTTTGGTGAAGGAATTTTTCCTAATATCCATCCTAAACCTCCCTTGGCACAACTTGAGGCCGTTTCCTCTTGTCCCATCGCCTGTTCCTTGTGAGAAGAGACCGACCCCCCCCGGCTACCCCCTCCTTTCAGGGAGTTGCAGAGAGCGAGAAGGTCTCCCCTCAGCCTCCTTTTCTCCAGGCTGGACACCCCCAGCTCCCTCAGCCGCTCCTCACCAGACTTGTGCTCCAGACCCCTCACCAGCTCCACTGCCCTTCNACTGGACACAGCCCTCGAGGTGGGGCCTCACCAGCGCCCAGCACAGGGGGACGGTCACTGCCCCAGTCCTGCTGGCCACACCATTGCTGACACAGGCCACGAAGCTGTTGCAGGGTATTTCATGAAATGGATAAAGAAGATGCTTGTATTGATAGAGTTTGTGAGGACAGACACCAATCCGTCCGTGCAGCGTGCCTTACACCCGCCTCTCCCTTGCAAAGGCTTGTCCTGGAAGCCAGCTCGGCCGCTGCTCTGTGCAGGCACAGCGTAGTGGCAGGACAAGGGGGCCATGGGACCATCACCCTCCTGCTGCCCATCCCCGGCCGACACCGCCCCCCCTGCTCCGCTTCACCCGCCCAGCTCTGGTTTCAAGGATTTTCACGCCAGACTGCAATATTTTTTTGCTTGGCTTATTCCGCTTGTAAATGTATTACTTGGGCTGGTAACATTCATATCTTCTTCCTCCACATCTCACCCAAACAAGGGCTGATTCGATCCCCAGGCGATGCGCCGAAGTGGGCGCAAACCGAAAATTCTTCTGGGACACGTATCTGCAGACAAACACAGGCGCCTGTCTAAAGATATCCACAGCCCTCCCCGCTCCCTGCAGCTTTTCTCTTCCTCAGACACACACACGCACACCCCCGCCAAGAACTCCGCAGGGTGACAAGACACGTATTTTTAAATGGCAGCATGCAGGAGCCGTTCCTGACCATGGGGAAAAAAACCAACTCTTGGTTTAGCCACTGCTGAATTTGAATATAAGGGCGAGGGCTGCGGAGAAAAACAGCAAAAAGCAGCTTCTGGAAGCCACGGGTGAGTTATCGACATGCAGCGTTATCCTCATACCATCCACGTTGGCGTTTCTTCCTCACAGATCTTTGTGCCTTGGGCACAGGCGGCAAGTCCTGAGAGCCCCAGCTCTTCCTCCCACCACGGCTATCCCCCCTGGATTCACACCAGAGGGGGAATGGGATCTAACTCTGTCTTTTCCCGCATTATTTCCCCAAATGTGCTAAAATTTTTGCCCTTTTTTGCCTCCTTCCCTCTTCTTAGCAGAGAAACGTTCTCCTGAGGAAAGCCTAGACGTGTGGGAGCCCAGAGTCAGAGGGGTACGTAGGGATGGCCACATCATGGCCAGCATTTCGCGTTTCCAGAGACTTCCCCAGCCCTCCACAGCAGCAATTGCCACACAGCCAGCAATCCCACGTGGCGTGTACTTAGTGAAAGAAGTAATCTGGGGGCCAGCTGCGCCCACGTGGTTCCTTCATAGCATTTTGTTGCGTGCAGAGCGAAAGAAAGGCGATGTTTGTACAACCAGGGAGCGCAAAGGTTATCATTTCTGTTTGACACTCGGTTTTTAAATGCAATACTACTGTCCCCGTGTTGCTTCTGGAGGCATTGTGAAACCTGGCCCAGAGCCTGCAGATTTCCGTTCCGCGTTAATGGTCCGTTCCAAGAAGAAGTGGCTGGGAAGAGTTTCCTGACAAACGATGGGAAAATTTCACACCGAGCGTGTTGGGAAAGAGTGGTCCGCAGCTCGGGGCCGCGCTGCCCATCCCGTGACACCGCCTGAAACGAGACACCGCGACCGACAGCCCCGAATACCGCAGGGCTGAGCCAGCTGCCGCCAAGGAGAAACAGAAGACGAGGAGTTTTTCCCAACTGCAAGGGCGAGAGCAGCTCGGCCTTCGCAGAAGATTCAGGGTCTGCCCCACGGTCGCTAAACCCCTGAAGTCTGAAGGATGCTTAACTGGGATCTGGCTCCAGGCAGGTTCTCAGGTCTCATGCGATGGTGCAGCTCTTTGGGATGACACCAGGGAGGGACGCTTATTTTTATGTGCCATTTTAAGTTATTTTTAAAGCACTCACCCATAGCTCTGGGCACTTTCACAATAGTAATTTGAAGTGTGCATTAACATGAGGGAGTTTCTCCGTGTCTGCGTGGGAGAGGCTGTTCCCTGGGCACAGGGAGGATGGTTGGATGCAGGTGGACATTGCCCTCTGGTACCCAAAGAGCCAGGCAATCAGCTGTGTTCCTGGGTAGGTCATTTATTTTTGTTATTTATTATTAATTACATTATTCAGTAGGATTATTCCGAATTGTAGCCCTGCCAAACGCCGTCATCTCTGGATGACAGATGGGATCATGGTAACTGCATCTCTGCCCCTTGCTGCTGTGCTCTGGCAAACCACCAGCAGCAATGGTGGGCTTGAGCCCATCACTGAGCCCCAAGAGCACCGTCCCCTGTCCCGTAGGAGCATCGCTGCTCTTGCAGGTGCTCCCAGGAGAGCTCTCTTCCATGCATAAGCCCTAGAAACCAACAAGGTGGCCTGAGGAGGAGCCAAGATGAAGCTGTTAGCTTTACAGACCCAGTAACAAACAGGAAGAAGTAGCGATGTTTACCACTTGGTAGGAGAGGATGAGATTCTTCCAGGGGAAAATAAAGAATCTGAGGCATGTGTACCAGCTCCGGTCAGGTACTCGTACAATCACAAGTGCTTCCTGCCCATTAGCGTTCCTGCCACAGCTTTGGAAACTGGCTCTGTTAACCGTCTGGGCTTAAAAGAGAAGAAATAGCACTTGGGTATCCACCACCTTTCATTTTCCCTTCCTGGCTCACGTAACCATGGCAAAGGAGCCTACGCCAGACTGTGAGATGGCATAATTCATGCCAGCCCCCATCCATTTTCTGATTAAGCCGCTCGACACAGAGGTTTACATCTTTCCAAGTCTCACTTTAGCATTGCTGCTGGGAAAATGTCAGGATTTTGTGCCTGGGAAGGGAAGGAAACACACTTTGCTCCGGTCCGTGAGTGGTACCTGCCCCTGCTGCTCCCTCCCTTCCTCCGGCGCCCCGTGTGCGGCTCATTGACGGGAGGATGGAGATCGTACGGGGAACCCACACAGGCAGCTGTCAGAAAACGAGCTTACTATAAAAGTAACATATGCTGCACTGAATTACGAGACCTTCAAATCACTACAAGAAGCGCTTAAAATATTCCAGAATGTAATTACCAGACTGTATATGCTTTAAATGCATGAATGTATAATGCAGGCTTGGGCTGTGACAAGGGAAATTCTTCCACACGCGCTTGAAGGGGCTGGAAGGGAAAATCCCTGGAGGGTGCAGCGGGACAATTAATTGGGATCCACAGAGCCACGTTGCCCTGTTGCTAGTGGCACCACAGATGGCCACCAGCAGCGTGGGCAGCAGGACAAAGGAGGGGATCCTGCCCCTCTGCTCCGCTCGGGGGAGACCCCCCTGCAGTGCTGCCTCCAGCGCTGGGGCACCAACAGCAGAAGGACACGGAGCTGCTGGAGCGGGGCCAGAGGAGGCCCCGGAGATGCTGGGAGGGCTGGAGCCCCTCTGCTGTGAGGACAGGCTGGGAGAGCTGGGGGGGGTCAGCCTGGAGAAGAGAAGGCTCCGGGGAGACCTTCCAGCCCCTTCCAGGCCCTCAAGGGGCTCCAGGAAAGCTGGGGAGGGACTCTGGATCGGGGAGGGGAGTGACAGGACAAGGGGGAATGGTTTTAAACTGAAAGAGGGGAGATTTAGATGGGATCTCAGGAAGAAATTCTTGGCTGTGAGGGTGGTGAGCCCCTGGCCCAGGTTGCCCAGAGAAGCTGTGGCTGCCCCATCCCTGGAGGGGTTCAAGGCCAGGTTGGACAGGGCTTGAAGCAACCTGGGCTGGTGGGAGGTGTTTGGGGGTTTGGAACTAGATGATCTTTAAGGTTCCTTCCAACTCTAACCATTTTATGAATCTATGATTCTACAGGTGACATCCTCTGGTGCTGTGCCTGGGACTGCTGAGCCAAACAAAGGCACATTCATACTGAAGGTTTGTGCTAAGTCTAAATTTTCAAAGACATTAACAGCTACAAAGTTGTTTGGGTTGACCCCTTTCAAAAAAGTTTTTATTCCTAAAAAAGCATGCACATACCTGAACAACTCACCCCTTTTCTATGTCACCTGTCCTGCTCTCACGTGGCGTCCATCAGACCAACGTGGGTTCATCCCTGACTAAAATACATTGTTATTATCTTCCACCAAGTTAAATGACTCGTGTATTGCGCCTACAAAAATGAAGATGCACTCAACATAACAATGTGGTTATTAGCTTAATGGCAGGAAGAGAAAACTTAGGGATGAGAATTAAAGCACTGCTCTTGCAGAATGTCCCCACGGATGGATCCCTGTGTCCGGGATACCCATGAAGGCCACTCACCCCCCAGTGTTTCTTGGCAGGCATCCCACTGGCGGATTAGCATCTCAGCGGCTAACGTGACACGAGAAGAGGAATCTGGATAGATACCACACTGATTTGTAGTAGATTATTATTATTATTATTATTATTATTATTATTATTATTATTATTATTATTATCCTACTTTTAATTAACATAGAGAATTCAAATGAGAAAAGAGGGCATGTGTATTTTCCAAGCAAAGAAACAACTGTTTGGTAAAGCCTTTGACCTGCAAGCCACGATGCAGGACTGGAAAATGAATCACCAGGAGCCGGAGCATCCTCCCTGTTTGCAAGAGCCGGGGATGGTGCAATATTCCTGCCCATAAACCTGCGGAGGGGCCAGGGCGAGCCTGTGCAGCGAGCCTCGGGTTTTCAGGACGCAGAAGAGAGCCAGAGCCATCGCTTGCAGGTTTGATGGAGGCAAATTTGCTGGTCTCTTCACACTTTCCATCAGTCAGCATTCCACTGCTGCTTCCCTGCCCAGTGCAGAAGCAGGGCTGAGACGGATGGAAGGTATCATTTGGCACAAAGATATCAACAAGGCACTTAGATGACAGCCAGGTCGGAAATGAGGGCTGCAGTGTAAATACAGAGACGGGGAGCGCACAGGTCGTGCCAGGCAACCCAAGCAGTGACTCATGCTTTGCAGCTACGTCACGCTCCGTATCTTTCTGCGGGAAATTCTTACTGGGAAAAGCAATGGCAACCATCGTAACTGGCTCATTTTAAGGCTGGAGAGAAACCAGGACCTGAGCTGGAAGCTCAGGGCTTGCCAGGGCTTTTATCTCTGCTTTCTAAATTCGGTGGCACTCAAAGATCAGCCGTGGCTACCAAAAGAAGGGGACGGGGTGATGTGATAAAGCTCATAAAACCATCCTGTCCCACGCTTCTGGCCAGAGGCCAGGCTCCGGTGCCAGAGGTCGGCAGCGCCTCCGAAGCACCAGGTCCTTGCTGGGGAGGAGGGACTCCGCTAGACTAACGACTGCTTTAATTAAATACAGCAATATCATTAACCCGCCGGAGTTCATCAAATTAGTGTTGCAAATGAAACTGCCTCATTTCCATAAGGCAGCTTCAAGAGGGAAAATACCATTTTGCTCATGAAGATGATGTTTGCTTTTCCAATAAAACAAAACCTCTTCTTGTCCCTCTGGAGCTTTGGCTCTGTTCAGCTCTCACCAAAATATTTGCTTTGGCCCTTCCTTGTTTTTCAGGTACCTGTAGTGAAGGTACTTGACATGATAGGGGATTGCCGCAGGAAAAAAAACAGTGAGAAAGAGGGAGAAATAAGGGATTTAAAAAAGGACTTTTGGAAGGAGGAAATGCCGGTATCCCTCCTCTAGCGCATAAATCATTTTCTGTAGTTCAAAATAAACCAGCATCTGTGCCGGTTGGACCGCTGCCATCGAGTTTCTTATCTTCCTTGTTTGCTGAAGGGTGACTCAGTGCAAAGCTCACAGGGTGCCCACGGGAGCGCTGCTGGGAATGTGCTGATGTCACTGACTGCATCACAGCCCAAGGGCTGGAGGGCTGAGAGGGGGATTCCCACCTGCCGGCGAGGAAGGAAGAGGAGCCATAGGGATCCCTCCGCCAGCACCCTGGCTCTTTGCCCAGGCCACTTTCCTTGCTGGTGTTGCACTTGGGGGAGAGTCTCTTAAATAAATAGAAGCCCTGCTGCGTAGGCGAGGGCTGGCGTCCCACCGCCACAGGAGGAATGTCCCTCTCCCTGGCGATGGTTGTGGCATCTCGGTGTCGACTGGAAGCTTGGGCTTTCCTAGCCAAATAAAATCCCTCTGTCTGTTGCTCCTCCCCAAGCCCTTGGGCTGGTATACGCCGCGAGCAGCATGGGGGGATGTGGTGTACCCCAGGCTCTCGCTGCTCCTTGCTGGGATCCCGGGGATTTCTGCCTTTCCCATGAAATGCTTGGGCTGGCTTACACCCACCAGAGTTTGACATGTTGGGGGTTACTCGACTTTGTTTCCACATCCCTATTAATCACCCCTCTCAACCCCTCTTGAAAATTAAAGACCAATTTGCAAAGCTGAGCAAGACGAAGGAGTCAAGGAGCATAACCCATTTTAGGCTGAACAGAGCCCAGAGCACAGTGGTCCCCAGGAGATGCTCCTCCATCTTTGGCATTGCAGGAGCATCGCTAAGACCAGCGACCGAGCTTCTCCTACAAAGGGATCCAGAGGAGCCAAGAGATGGCCAGCAGGGCGAGGGGGGGGATTCTGCCCCTCTGCTCCGCTCGGGGGAGACCCCCCTGCAGTGCTGCCTCCAGCGCTGGGGCACCAACAGCAGAAGGACACGGAGCTGCTGGAGCGGGGCCAGAGGAGGCCCCGGAGATGCTGGGAGGGCTGGAGCCCCTCTGCTGTGAGGACAGGCTGGGAGAGCTGGGGGGTGTCAGCCTGGAGAAGAGAAGGCTCCGCGGAGACCTTCCAGCCCCTTCCAGGCCCTCAAGGGGCTCCAGGAAAGCTGGGGAGGGACTCTGGATCAGGGAGGGGAGCCGTGGGACGAGGGGGAACGGGTTTTACACTGAAAGGGGGACATTTAGATGAGATATTAGGAAGAAATTTTTCATTTTGAGGGTGGTGAGCCCCTGGCCCAGGTTGCCCAGAGAAGCTGTGGCTGCCCCATCCCTGGAGGGGTTCAAGGCCAGGTTGGACGGGGCTTGGAGCAACCTGGGCTGGTGGGAGGTGTCCCTGCCCAGGGCAGGGGGGTGGCACTGGATGATCTTGAAGGTCCCTTCCAACATAAACAATTTTATGATTCTATGATTCTATGAATCTATGATTAACCCATCTCCATCAGCAGCTCCTGGAGATGGCACAGGAGATGCAGTCTCTGCCCTGGGAAGGGATGGATAGCACAGGAGGGCTCCCATCGGCCCGGCTGGCCCCACACTGCCGGGGCAGGGAGGGTACTTGGCCTTTACCCCAATGATGAAGCAACCCTGCGTCTTTGCAAGCACTTTGAGTGGGGTTTCACAATAAGCAAAGCCGATTTCTCCACCCACGGCCCTGCCAAGCATGAATGCACTCAAGTACAGCGCGGGGGCAGCCCCACCGTCTCCTGATGGCCGTTATTGCCCTGTGCAGCCCCCTCACATTCTCTCAGACCTAGGCATGGGTAGGATCTAACAGGAGAAAAATCCCCCCGGTTTTCCTGTAACCACTGTGTTACTTGATGCCAAGAGGCTTCTTCATGAGGAGCTGGCGCTGTGTTGCTCAAAAGCTCTGGCACAAGAGGGACCAACCTGGTGTTGCCCTGTGACAGACTTGCTCCTGACCCAGCTGTGTTGGTGGCACTGCCATGCCGGGGGGACATCCCTGGTGTCGTTCTGGGAGCTGCCACCTCCCATAAGAGGCAGTTCCTTGCTCCCCATGGTGGCCAGACATTGATGTCCCAAAAATTAACACAACCAATAAATCCTCCATCGAGGAAACGGGGAATTCTCCAGGTTTGATTCACCACGGCTTTCAAACTGCCAGGGACGTGAGCCGACTTGCCTGGTGCAGCCGCAAGCACCAGGTGTGGTTAAACCAGCACTGGGGAAAAGATGCCAGTGTGGCGAATGCCATCTCCCTCCTTGCCCAAGACCAGGGGACCGGCTGTGCCCGCTGGTACGTTGGCTCAACCCTCTGGTGGGTGTGAATCTTGCCCTTTCCAAGCTGCCATCCCTTCTGTAAAAGCAGCTGAGTGTGCACCTGGTTTTCCTGGAGCGCCGTGGCTTTGCGCCATGACCCTCTGGCCCAGGCTTCGCTCCTCGGATGTTCCCTGCTAAGAAGATCTGCTCCCTGGTGCCAGGGGTTCACTCACTTCTGTGTCTCCTCATCTTGGACAAAACCAGCAAACCACCACCTGGATGGGCTCCTTGGGGCATCAGGATTCCCCGCGGTGGTCATCACTTCTGTTGGGCTGGACGTGGCTTTGCACACTCCTATGTACCATCTTGCTAAGGAGCTCGCAAATATTCTTCTTTTGTTATTGACTGATGATTAAAGCCAGCATTTCTTGACAAAGCCCCATCTTCCCTCCAACAGTAGAACCTGCATCCCCACATACTCCACCGAAGGGCAAAAAGCCACCCTTGCTTTTGTTCATCTGTCTCGGGCTCATCAGGGCCAATCCCCTTGGGCTGAGGACCATTTGATCATCACCTTTAACCTTTTCGGGGTTGAAGCGTGGTTCCTTGAGGTGCTTCTGACATTTCGGACCAACCGGTTGGGTTGAACCCACCAGGCAGCGGGGTTGGGGGAAGCAGCTCTGGGCAGCGCGGGCTCCTGCCAGCAGCACCCAGGGACCTGACAGAGAGGCAACAGAGGCACCCACCACATTTGCCAGCCAAACCCCAGGCTCCCAGGAGGCACCGGAGCTCTTTTGGAGGCGGTGGCAACGGGTTCGCCCTCCCGGTGCCCTTGCGAGCGCCTGGGAGTTACTATGAGCCACAGATAAAGAGAGAGGCACGGAGACGTGAACTGGCTTGCCCCAGGTCCCGCTGGAAAACTGGCAGGACAACCAGGAACAGAGTAAGTCGCTTTTGTACTTGGACCAGAAGATTCCAGAAACCTTAGAATTTACCCATGAGTGTCTAAACCCAGCTTTTAATTCCCAGCGCATCGCCCTCTCTGTCATGCTCATTTCTGTAGGAAAAAACTCTTGCAAGAACATTCTTCTCTTTCCCCACGTAACAAACATACTTCCGAAGCTCAATTCCAAAATTTCTTTTTTTTTTTTTT
>VYZM01003660.1:284868-306329 GCA_013398915.1 Dromas ardeola
ATCGTGGTGGTGGGGGACAGCCAGTGCGGGAAGACCGCCCTGCTCCACGTCTTTGCCAAGGACTGCTTCCCTGAGGTGGGCCGGGGGGGGGACCGGGGCCGGGATCGTGGAGGGGCCGGGAGCGGTGCGGGCTGGGACCGGGGCCGGTGGTGGCGGCGGGCTGACCGTGCGCTGTCTCCCGGCAGAGCTACGTCCCCACCGTCTTCGAGAACTACACGGCCAGCTTCGAGATCGACACGCAGCGCATCGAGCTCAGCCTCTGGGACACCTCGGGTGAGCGCTCCCCCGGGGCGGTGGCGGGCGGGATGGGTGAGGAGCCGCAAGCTCCCTCTCGGTCCAGGGGGGTCGGCGTGGTGGTGGTGGGAGGCGCATGAGGCCGGCCCGGCGGCCCCCCAGCCCCTCACCGGGGGTGCCGGTCTCCAGATGCAGTCGGGAGGCTGGTTCTGGTTGGATTTTTTCTAAAAAATGTGAGGTAAACTTGAGCGATATATATATGAGGGAGGAGAAAAGGGTGTGGGCAAACCTCCAGGAGGCGATTTGTCAGCATTGCGGGGCAGGGGTAGGGCCGTGTGCTCTCCTGCCTGACTGGAAGGAGCTTTCTGAGGAGCTCCAGCGGTAGGGTACCTTTGCTCCTCCGCTGCCGTGAAACCTGCCTTTACCTCGGAGAAGGGTGAAGAGGTGCTTATGTATGCTAGTGGTAAATGAATTCCTTGTGGCCTCCTTAACGCCTTCTTTCCCGTGTTTTAGAGAGTCTTTAAAGCCAGTAAAGACTAGGGAGGTAGGCATCTCTAGCCCTCTGAGGATGCCGGGGTAACCATCCTTTCTTACATACCGTGACCAGTGCTTAGGGTCCTCATCGCTCTTCCAGTTGTGCCTCCTCAAAAAGCCTGGCTCACATGCCTCCAAGGTTGAGGTCCTTGGTGTCTTAGCTCTCATGTTAGGCCAGGAATTCCTCTAGATCCTGCTGCCAGTTGATAACTGGACTAAGCTCACTGCCAGGGTGGTGAGGATGGACCCCTGAGCTTGCCACCTCGGTGCTGGAGAGGAGTGTGGGCAGCCGGTGGGTCTCTGCTGCTCGATAACTGAGCACATGGGGAGGTGGTCAGGGGTGATACCAGGAACCATTAACACAAGCATGGATCAACATTGTTCTGCAGAAGTGATTGCAAAAAAGCTGGAGGAACTAGAGAACTGCATGCAAGCCCTTTCTTCTTTAGGCAGGTTGTGTAGGTAGTGTGTTAATGTTGAATTTGGACCCAGCGGTTCCTTCCAAATACGAAAGCAGTCCTTTTACCAGAAATGAAAATGTTAATCCCTTTTTAAAAAAAGGAGTTTAGGCGGCGAGTTGGCTTTCCTCTTGCTGTTGAGGAAATGATTCCAAATTCTTGCAACACGATTACTGGGAAAAGGCAGCCTCTCTGCCCACAACTGGTATCAGCGTAGCTCTGAACTGATTTTTTTTCTTCATCTTGTGCCAAGTAAGACTTGCAGACTTCTGGAGTGTGTCTGGTTTGAGCTTTCATCCTGATTACTAAGCTGGCTGTAACAAACTCTATGGAGTGAGGGCTTATTAAAAATTAATAGTTATTTTGGAAAAATCTTATCCTCATCTATTAAAATACAACATGCTCACAAGTGAAGTTGGTTGACGTGGGAAGGTTTGGAATCTGTATGTCAAAGGCTGGAGACACCCATGTAATGAAATATTCTGTAGCACTTCAAAAGACAAAAGCAGTGGAAGAAACACCTGCCAGCCTTTGCTGTGTGCGTGTCGTCCTCTCAGGCCTGTTTGGGTAGTGTTTCTTCTTGCAGTCAGTGAGAAGGGCTGTCCTTAAGCTTCTGACTCAGTCAAGTGGCTAATTTGTCTGCAATCTGAAACTGAAGTTAAAAGATCCAATGCTTTGGTCTTATAAAGTATTACTGAACAGCGGATCCTCTGGTTGTGGGACTCTGCGGATAAGGAAGTGTCTCGCCGTAAACAGCCCTTCTCACTGACTGCAAGAAGAAACACTACCCAAACTCATTAACCCAATGCAAAATCACATCACCAGATAAGGGACATCAGAAGATAAGATAGTGTTTTAGCATTATCTTAAATTCTTGGTAATTTAATTTTTACAAGTCTTTGTCCTAGTCCTCTGCTGAATTAGAATAAATGTCTCAGTGACATTTTTAAAGCAGGACTAGATCTAGTTAACTTAAAAATATGACTGATTAACTGCCAAATGCTAATGGAAGATCCTGTCCATTGCAACACAGGGCAGGGAGGGGAAGGTGATGGCTCCAGTCTTTTAAGGTACTTACGTATCTCTTGGGGGAGAGTGGGAAGGACACTATTTAGCTGAAGTTGATTGCAGTGTACTGCAGGTACTTTCAAAATGACTTGATCAGTATTTAATATCCATCTTTAACCCCCTCTAACGATTTTCTGCGTGCAACAGGCTACCTTGCAAACTAGTCCATAGCTTGCATTAAAGTAAGTGTTGGTTTTTTGCATTGAATCCTTTGGAAGGAAGGTACTGCCACTTCGAGCGTTTTGTTTTCTCCCTGACAAAATGAGAAGTGCTCTAGGCATTGGTTAAAATAGCCTTGTGTTAGGGTGAGAACAGGCCCTGCTGTCATGGTTTTAGTTTACAATCCTTTATGTAATAAGAAGTATGTTTTTTACTAGAGGACTCATGTACAAAATGTAGAGTCACGCAATTGATAGAACCTTTTAAAGCAAGCTGTAAATTAATTGGGAAGGGTTTTTTATATCTTGGATATGCCAATAGAAATATGGGACAAAACACTCTTATAAGTAAGAGTGGAATGGGAAGACTCGTTATTCAAATATTTTCTGGTACTGTCTAGTTCTGCAAGTCATTATAAGGGTTTAAATTAGCCACAGCATTAAGGAAAGCACTTGCCAACTTGAATTTCAATTGGTTTTTGGACTACCAACCCTTCTTTCAAAGCAGGAATGTCTGGTTGCAATCTAACTACACCATAAATTACTCCACTCTCTGGTAACATAGTATGGCAGTCGTGAGCTGTTTGGGAGCTGTGTGCTTATTTTGATAGGTAGGGTATTAGAAGTTTCTTCGGGCTGAAGCTTCATGTTGTAGTTTCATGGGCACTGTAAAGAACACTTGTGTATTTAGATGCATTTGTCTGCCATAGGCATGGTCTTAATGTGCATTTACTAAGGTTTTGGTTTCTTCCAGTAAAAGTGATGACTTTGATACTTACGTTTCTTGTTAGTACAACAGCAGCTGTGGCACAGAAGTCACATACTAGTGATTAGACATACATACCTGTGTCTCCCCAAAATGTATTTTAGGTTTTTTTATTGGTTGTACTGTGGAAACTGTACTGGATGCTCAATAAAATAATTCTCAACAGGGCCAGAAATACCTATACGCTGCTGGGGATTACATATAATTAAATCCAGAAGGGCCTTAGAGCTTTAAACCAGGTTAGCTTTACTGTGATTTGAATGTGCACAATGTTTTCAGTGTCTATATAGAAACATAATATTAATTATAAAGCTTTTAGCTGAAATCTTTCAGAAGACATCTGAAACATATAGGAATTAAAGTTACTATTTTCCTGAGCTCTCTGGCAGGAACATTGTAAAGGAAATGTCAAATTTCTGCCTTTGCCTTCCAGTTCACTTGCAAGTTGGCTTTATTGAGCCATGTAAACTTTTTTCTTTCATGACAGTGTAACAGTAACTAGTCTTCATAGGGGTTTTTTGTCCTTCAGAGGGGAAAAAAAAATTAGACTTAATGACTGGGAATGCCAAGTCACCTGCCAAAGTCCTGTTTCCTGTTTGAGGTGCAGAAATGTAAACACGAAATACTATGAATATGGTGATTTGTGTGCTTGGAGATGCTATGTTCTATGATATTCAGTATACAAAATCACTTGCATTTTCTCCAAAACAAGCCAGGGTGGATTTGGAAGGAGGAAAGCCATCAGCAGTGAATCGGCTACTTAGAGCGTGTTTGATGTGTTTTCTAGGTAGCTGATAATTAGTGAGCCGAAGGGTTTGGGAGTGAGAATGCTGCTGTTCATCTGTTGTTCTTTCAGTTGACTGGAGTCCAAAAGGCTACAAAGACTAATGCCTGATGGCTGCTTGGTGGTGTGTAAATAGTAAAGTCTTGCCTGTTACTGAGCTCGGGTTCCCTTAGGGCCTGCGGGCAAGCGGAGGCTGAGCAGTGTGGTGAGCAGGAGCTGCCCAGGTTCAGCTCCGTAGGTGGGATGTGGGGCTGAACCTTCTGGTTGGAACTGGTGGTGGTGGTGGCTTTGGGTCTTGCAGACAAACAGGGCATCAGCACTCCATGATGTAGCATCCCGGAGTAGTACTAAGCCATCAAAAAAATTAAGTACGCTTTAACTTTTACAGCGATGGAATTCTGTTATTATTTAAGATAGCAATATTTAAGCCTAAGCTTGGTATCTTCTGTAAACCAAAGCCAACCATATTGCTGGGAAGGGCTTTTATTTCAGTTTAAAAGCTGAATGTATGTTGTATTTTGCATGAAACATAGTTTTAAAAGTAAATCATTCTTAATGTGTAACTTATTTTGTCTTAAATTATTTAAGCTGCCAAACAGATTAAAAAAGGGGAATTGCAGCCGGAATGTACTTCCACCACAAAGTAAGATGAACTCCAGCATTGTCAGCAATTTCTTGATAAAACAGAAAAATAATCCATGTTGTCCTTGACAAAAAATATTTTGTAGGGACAGAATCACAAACACAAATAGGCTTAATTTTTTTTTTCCCCACAAGTACTATAGCTGTAGCTCTGCATTCTCCTTCTGTTTTCTAAGGTTGGCACGGCTTCAAATCTGCAGACTAACTTGAAAACGAGTGAGCAGCCTGACTGCTGTGCTCGAGTTGTCTGTTCGGACTTGAGCCTCATTCCTCAGATTCCTGGCTTCTGAGGGTTTCTCTGGGCGAAACGATGAAATGCCAGATTGAATAGGCTTGCACAGCAAGGGCCGTAGACCCGCTTTATTTGCGCAGTAATAAAGGTTTGGTTATTGCTGTTGAATAAGACCAGGAAATTTCCTTTGTTGATACTGCAGCCTGAGTAGTTCCCGTTTGTTCTGCCACACACTACCCCGAAGAAAAGGAGGTGTCAAATATTCCTCCTAGCTTGCATCCGAGCACAAGGGCTGCCTGTAAAAGTGCGCTTAATTCTAGCTCAGCATCTTTAATAGGAGAGCTTCAGAAGGAAAACCTAAAAAGAAGAACCCTCAAAACAAACAGAGCTACAGCTGACACAGTAGAAAGGAGTCTCTGGGCTAGAGGTGGTGACTGTATGTATACATAAATACATGCTGATGGACATATATGGTATGTTGTATCCCTGAAGACTGGTGAGTGAGAAGATAGGTATGTGTCTAAGGAATTAGTTTCTGGGTGAGGCTTTTTTGAGACTCCTTTCTAGCCAGCAACCATTTGGCGAAGCATTAATGATCTTCAATCCTGCCTTTACTTGCCTGAGCTCGGCAGGGAGATGTGCGAGCCAGGCAGTGGCTCTCACCAGCATGCAGGCTGTGCTTGGGCCACTTCAAGGCTGCAGAGCAGTGCAGATGGCTAGTTAACGGCATGCTGCTCTGCAGTTCCTCTGGCCAGGGTAAATAACTTGGCCCTTGGGCTCCAGGATGGAGACATTGTAATAGCAGGGCTGGAGATAGCTGGGCAATAATTAGTAGTGGAAAAGCGCTTATTGATAGTCACTGCTAGCAGAGCTGAGCTCAAATGAATAGTTAACTACCGGTCAGCTCAGCTCGCTTAGATTTCTTTTAACATGTCATTTACCGCTGAAGACAGCTAACTGTTTTTTGAAGAGCAGTTTTTGACAGCTGCCTCTTTGTTAGATTGACATCATTTATGAAGATGAGCATTTGAATAAAATAGTCTCGTTCAACAAATTACCTTCTGCTACCTAGTTTGGTAATGCTTCATTCCCCATGTGTTAATCTTCATTTCAAAAACAACATTCCTGGGATTCTTGACTCCTTCCTTCCAGTATAAGCTGTCCAACTGAAGTCATCTGCGATACGTTCACACCATTCCCCGCTCTGCTTTGTGCAACAGCATGAGCTGTCTGTCAGTTAAAAACTTGAGGAATTTCTCTAATCCAGTTAATAGTCTGCTCAGCCTCTGAGACCTTACAGCCAATTAGTTCTAGGTAGTTGGAAAATTGGTGATAAAATTAGCTGATAACCCCAAAACTCTTGAAAGCTGTATTCTTGTTGCGTATGTTCTATGATGTATTTTAGGTTCACAAGAGAAAAGCACAGGAGTAAGACTATATGAACTAAGAAAACGCATTTTAAGTTGCAGGCATGCATTTTAAAGCCCAAGCCCTTATCCTGTTGGGCCACTTAACCGTTAAGTGCTCTTCTAAATCAGAAATGCATTCTCCTCAGTAATAGAAGCTTCAGCAGAGTCAAGGCCAAACCAAATGGTGGCTGCGTGACTGAAACTTCCTAGAAAAAAAGATGATTTCTTTCACCAAACATTTTATTAGATTCACCAGATAAAAATGAGATTTCTGACTCTGGAGAAATATTGGTAACTCTGCACATCATGACAACTCTGAAAGAAAAGAGCATGTCCCTTAACTCTGAAAGTAAAACATGCACAAAGTGCAATATTGGACCTGTTTTTGTACCATCCAATTACTAGATCAGCTTTGATCACGTTGATAAAGACTTGCTTTATGGGCTAAACATAGACATTTATTACAGGCATATAGTGATTTACAGATTGGTGAGGCTATTTGTGACAGATAACTTGCGTGCTTGCCTACAGGACTAGGATTCTTTTGTCCTGGAGTACTGCAACAAATGCTTTAATTTGAAGCAAGAGTTTCTTCTAAAAATTGCTGATATCCATGACAACTAAAGATGCTTTTTGCACTGGGATCTATTGGTTTTAAATGTTAGAAGAATCAAAACTCCCTGATTTTTTTTTTTCCCATGAAAGCACAACTGTGACAAATCTGCTTTGAAGGAGCCTTTTGGAGGTTGAGGATTTGTTCTCAAAGTCAAATCCCTGCAGGTTAATGCTGGGACTTAAACTTGGGCTGACCCAGTTTCCCTTTCCTTGTTATTGGGGGCATCCCAAGCTTTTGGTGGGAGATGAATCACTGAGGTGCCATCACTCTTCATTACTTGGGAAAGCTGTTGCTTTTGTAGGTGAAAAACAAAAGGGAAGTGAGAAAATGAGCAACTGCAGCGAGTGTTTTGGGAATACAGTGCTATTAAAGAAAAGAAGGTAGCTGGATGCTGTTAAAGAGCTTCACTGAAAACCTTTCTAAACTTTCTGAAAAAGCGTAAGTGCAGAAAGTGAAAAATATAAACTAATAAAAATGTTGTTTGTTTCCCTGCAGGGTCTCCTTATTATGACAATGTCCGCCCGCTCTCCTATCCAGATTCTGATGCTGTCCTGATTTGCTTTGACATCAGTCGTCCAGAAACTCTTGACAGTGTACTAAAAAAGGCAAGTGTTTAAGAAACATTTTGAGTACAGAACTGTTT
Source organism: Dromas ardeola (assembly GCA_013398915.1). Taxonomy (NCBI): domain Eukaryota; kingdom Metazoa; phylum Chordata; class Aves; order Charadriiformes; family Dromadidae; genus Dromas; species Dromas ardeola. Next base: position 292,413 of record VYZM01003660.1, read on the forward strand.
GAGTAGCTTGTCTCTAAATCTTTGAAGACTGGTGCTGTTACCTACATTGGAAAGTTCAGTTTGTTTCTTTTAATGGAGAGATGGCAGGACTGCACTCTGCACTGCTAGAATTTGAGATCATTTGTTTGAAAGGGGTGAATGTTAATTGAAAACAAAAGCTCCCTAATGGATGCTCAAGGATGAAGTAAATTCTCATTCCTCAGCCCTTACACAGCAGTGGATTGTTCAGGGTGGTGTGAGGTGCCAGCGCTGGGTGCAGCAAGAAACTGTCTCTCACATTATATTCATATAACAGACAGGATTGAGAAACTTTGCCATATTGCAGACGGTTAAAACGTGCCTGCCAAGTGTTTGGACTTTTGCCATGGCTTTACATAATTTCTCAGCCTGAAGTTAGGAGGAGCCAGTGACAAATGCCTCTGGAAGCTACCAGAAGACCTAGTGGTGGCACTGAAATGCCATCCTGCACCAGACTTCAGAATTTTTCACAAGCTCACTGATCCGAGATTCAATGTCAGACCTCCCCCCAGTTAAAACATTGAATTTTGATAATCGAGCTCTGTGTTTGCAAGGTGGTCCGGGTCCTTTCCTTGGTCACTGGGCATGACTGAACTTTGCAGTGTTGTCTTTAAGGCTTAATGACCTGAAGTTCCCTTTTTTCTGTGGCTGGGGCCAGTGATTCTTGTGTCACTGGGAATAAAGTGGCATACGATGCTCTGAATAGTCAACAGAAAATATTTCAGACTGTTCTCTCAGCTACTAACTGTGCCAGCAAGCATCAGAACTGTCTTTTTGTTTTCTGTCCCCGATAATGTTGGTTACTATGTTGCTGCTTAATTCTGTAAGAGATTTTTCTTAATATGCTTTTAAACCCAAACGATATCCTTATGTTTTAGGGTTTGTATGATCTGTCCAGGTTATGCTGCAAAATTCTTGGCTTGTATTCTCAAAATAACTATGTAGAAGGGGAAGAAAACCAAGAAATCTAGCACAAGTCCTGTTTGAAGGGCTTGCTACTGGTTCATAATAGCTGAACCCTTGACAGATTTATGTAGTTTTAGGTGTGAGGATATAGCCAATATAAAGCAACACTTACTTTGTGGTCATACAAGACCTGCCTCCATCTCCATCTTGAGGAACCATTGAATGTGGTGACAGCAGGTTTCATCGGTTCCTGTCTGCAGATGGCCATGGCTGGGTGTTCACTGCTTGTGGGGAGTGACAGGTCTGCAAACCTTGAGTCATGTAGGTAAACAATCTCAATTCATTCCCTCCTGATTAGTAAGTTGGTGGAATTAATGAGTGTACAAGATAGTAAGATTTCATCCTTGACCAGATTCTGCTGGAATGAATGCCTTTAGAAATTAGCTTGAAGGTAGATAGAACTATTACGTAAGAGTTTCCACATAAAATGTCATGACTTATTAAACTTCATCTTATATCTGTTGCTGCATTGGATTTAAACATTCAACTACTCGAGTATAACAACCACCTAAAATTTTACAGTGGAAAGGTGAAATCCAGGAGTTTTGTCCGAACACCAAAATGCTTTTGGTCGGTTGCAAGTCGGATCTGCGCACAGATGTAAGCACGCTAGTGGAGCTTTCCAATCACAGGCAGACGCCTGTGTCCTATGATCAGGTATGTGCCACTTACTTTGTACATAGGGGTGGGAGATAATACTCTTTTTCTATCACTGTAGCCATCTTTGTGAACAACTTCTAGCATGCACTGGCATCAATGGGGGAGAAGTCAGATGCACATTCTCTAGTAGTTGCCAGAGGTGAATTTGAAAACTACTGCAAATAAAGGCAAAGCTTACCCACAGACTGGATGCAGCAGAAAAATCATGCAACCCTGTAACACATGCTTTTAAGCATCATAAGTTTGTAGCCTTATTGATTGCAAAGAGCCTTTTAACTGTATTGAAAATAAACTTACTGCTTTTTTGGGCCTGCAGAGGCCAAAACAGTAACTGAGAGGATTTGTTAACTGACAAATTGGTAAAATTGTTGTTAAATGAATTACATCTGAAAACTTTAGCATCATGACAAGTACTGCATATCATCTGTCTCCTTTAAAATTCTGCCTTAAAAAACACCTGTGAAAACACCTTGTAGCTCCCTCTGAAGGTGGCAGCAAATCCAGAAAGCATCTTAATTCTTGGCAGCAGTTCTGTGCTGTTGGGGAAGTGAGAAGTTTGGAGCCAGGCATTAGGGGATAGAAAAACAGAGGTGAAAGTGAAAGGAATCAGGCCATGGGAGAGCAGGAGGTAGAGAACAGGGGAAAACTGGGCTCTAAGGTAAATTTCCCCTTATTACTCGTACATGTGTATCGTAGTTTGCTGGTGAATCACAGTGGTGGTTTGAGAGACATCCTGCAGGGTGTCAGAGTGAGAATGGTACCTTCAGAAGAAACTTTAGCTAGTGTGGATATCCTGTGCTAGCAAATATTTCTTTGCTGTTTTATCCATAACTTCAGGTTTTCCAAACCAACAGCTTCTAATACACAGTTACTAATAATTCAGCCTCCCACAGCATGTTTAATTTGGAAAATGCAAAGATACCATAAACTGAGTGTATCTTGATTAAAACAGAACATGGGGTGTTGTACTGTGGTGGCTTATGCTGCTTATGGCTTTTTTCTACACTCAGTAAATATCCCTCCATCTCAGACAATTTAATATGAAACTGAATGCCAGTTTTTTACCCTAGTGTAAAACAACTCAAAGTGTCCTTAAAACCCTGCTTGTTGCAGAAGATGTCATCTTGGTTACAAACTACTGCTGTTGCATGTGTATATATTCATGTTGTTCAGCCTTAGATCTGTAATTTTCCATGCTGTTTTTCTTTGAATATTAAACTTAAGGAAATACTGTCTGCCACTTATTCCATACACAAGTTCACATACTACATTTTTGTACAGTACTTCAACAGAATCACCAAGTCTGACCCTTTTCCATAGTGATTAAAAAAAAATCTACTGACAGATGGATTTATCCTCTGGTGTGGAAGATTCACATCTCTTCTGGTGTCACAGCTTGGCCCGTACCCCTCAGGAACAGGAGTCAGCTGAAGACAAAAGACTAAGCCAGAAGCTTATTACTTGCAGCCAGAGGGAAAAATCGCACATGTTAGAGGGAAGCCCATGCTTCAACAAACTCACAATTTCACCTGTGCTCTATGTAAAGTGTAAATTTACGCTGAGTAATGGTTTTATCTCTTGTGGTGGCATGAAGCAACCCACTGCTCTCCTGCACTAGTTCTAGGGAAGGCATCTCTGGGATAGAGTTACACTGCTTATTTTTAAATTCCCTTGCCTTTAAGTCGACATGGGATCAAAGAGCTTAGTGGGGTTTTCCCATTCCTCTTAACTTCACAAGGAAGCGTCAGGAGAACAAAGGCAGTTGATGGTGACACTCTGTCTCCAGTGTGCTAGCCAGTTTCCAGTCAGCAACACCTGAGCAAACACTTCTGAGACTTTAAGGTGTATAGGCTAGTCTTGATCAGTAGGAGTTGAGATGTTTAACCATGGAGAGGGCTTGTCCTACAAACTAATACTCCTTTATCAGCCACTCCTGCTTGCAATTGATAAGGTGATGGCTGCATCACTGCAGTGCAAATAGCACATGCTAAAGATGTGGTTCCAAATAGAGTGGTGCCATCAGCCTGGCACTGGAGCTGAGGGAAGCGGAGGGGTTGGACTGACCTGTGCCTGTAGCTCAGGCCCATGGATTCGTGAGGAGTGGCACATCGAGGATGTGACTGGATTTCATTACTTACTAAAACGATTCACCCTCAGAAATAAAATCCCATGGAAACAGGTTTTTTCATACAATGCTGTATCGTCTTCTGTTGCAAAATCCACAACAGGGTACAGGGTATTGTCATCTGCCAGAGTCGCTTTTTGTTTTTCTTGTGCTGCTGGAATAAATATCCCTGCTTAGACTTTTAAGGCACTTAAAGTTGCAAAAGAAGGACTGGTGTAACCACTGATGTCCTTTTTTCTTTATTTTTTTAGCCTGTTCCCTAGCTACAAGTTGATCGATCCCCAGCCCAGAAACCCACAGCACATTCCCCTATGAACTTTGCCGCCTTTGTGGAGATGTAAGCTCCAGGTCAGGGACACGCTGGCTAGTGTAAGGCAGAATACATTTTCTCTTTGGAGGCTTAAATCTGGAAGCTGCCAGGTCTGGACCTTTCCCAGTGAGCATGTGATTCACAGATGCAAGTTAAGGTGTAAGGGTGGAATTGCTAAATAGATCCCACTAATACTCTTTTGGCTTTCTGCCGTTGTTTGCAAGTCTCTCAGCTTATCTTCTCTCTTCCAATTTGTATTTATCGGCATAGGAGATAATGCTTGGATGCTTGTTTAATGCATCTTGGAAGCAAAGCTCTGTTTATTTTGCAAAATTAGCTGCTGGCTGTTGTGCTGGAGCTTTAGCTTTGGTTTTCACAAAACATTGTGTATGGAAAACAGCGCTGAAAAGTAATTGTATGGTTTGCTTTGGCTCTCTGCGGAAACTTGGTATTGATTGCATGTTCTTTTTTCCCCTTAGGGTGCAAATATGGCCAAACAGATTGGAGCAGCTACGTATATTGAATGCTCAGCCTTACAGTCAGAAAACAGTGTCAGAGACATTTTTCATGTTGCCACCTTGGCGTGTGTGAATAAAACAAATAAAAATGTTAAACGAAACAAATCGCAGAGGGCAACAAAGCGGATTTCACACATGCCTGGCAGGCCAGAACTTTCCACAGTGGCGACGGACTTGCGAAAGGACAAAGCAAAGAGTTGCACAGTGATGTGAACGACCTCGATTTCCTAGAGAAGAAGGAAAAGAGCATCCCAGAGGGTTGGAGGCTCAATGAAGTACACAGCCACATGGTATTTATCGAGGGCTTATGCCAGTGCTTTAATGGAGACTCTTCACCTCTTGTGTGAGACTGTATTTAGGAACTGAGCAGCGAGAAGAAATGGCTCCACACAAGGTGGCATCAGGAAATGACACATTGAAGAAAATGCCAAAAAAAAAAAGGGAAAAATGTTTGTGTGTGCTGAGAAAAGAGGGAGTGAATGGGAAAATAACACTGCAAAGAAGAGAGATGTCATTGACAGTGCTTGTTTCTTTTATTAACGCTCTACTCCTGGATGCTACCACTTTGATTTCATTAAAATAATACTTTAATGTTTTTTTTTAAAGAAGACGTTATTAATATGCCCTCATCATTAAGGAACTACCCCTGTGACCTTATAGTTGGTTTTCCAAAGGATATGATCTAATTTTTTAGTAGCTCATCGTTAAAATGGAGAGTATGCCGAGGCCTGTGCGTCACCTAGAGGAGAACACTGTACGTGAGAAGTCTGGAGTTTTGCCTTCCCGAGACGGCAGCGCAATCTACATTTGAGCACGTTGGTAATGAAGACAACAGTTTGAGGTTTCCCAGTATTAGAGGTGCCCTCGCACTGTGGAAATTAAATGGATCAAATTGGAGTGTGGGGGCAAGCTACCTGCCCGTTGCAGGACTCTTGACTTTCCGTTCCTCTTTGTGATTGTAATTTAGAGTGGAAATGATCTCCAGTTCTGGTGTACTGCATGGGTATGTTGCTGTAGGTTCAAGTGAAAGGTGCTAAGAGCTATGATGACAAATGATCCTTGGTTTTACAACCATGATAATTCGTTAAGCCTTACTGCCTGTTTGGGGAAGCCCTGAGACTCCTCTGCTCCTGCTAGGAGTTGGAGAGTGGGGCGGATCCCAGGATCTAGCCCTCTGTAAATGCTACGGAGAAGTGCTATTCTGTGATGTGGTTCTCTGCAATCAGCTTTGCAAAAACCCCAAGAATCTGCAAATGAGCCAGCAGAGCCAGATGATGTTTTGTGATGCTTGTATTTTTTGGGGCAGCCGTCTCTCGCTGCAGACTTTGTTTGCTCGTGGTGAGGAAATGGGGTCTGAAGAACTGTGACGCCTTAAGGGCTCCCCAGGGGAGACTGGATATTGCCCTTAGTCTTTAAGACTAATATACGTATCCAGACAACAATCATGAAACACCAGTGAACCAGTTAAGTCAAATTCCCTTTTGCTTACTGAATACTATTGTTACATTAAATAAATTGGCCTTTAAAAATGTTCGCAACTGTTTACTGACCGACTTAACTCCATAGCTTCTCTCAAAAGAAGTGTACTATAAGCTCTAACCAGTGTGGCTATCGCTTGTTGAGCACAAGCGTTTTGTTCCCAAGGGTAATGCTTCATTTTTGAAGTGTTAAAGCTGTGTTCCTCTTGACTTGTGCAAAGGTAAAGGGTTACCATAATTAAAACTCAGTTCTGTGTGTTCCCAGCGCTTTGTTTCATCTGATAAAAGGAAAAAAAAACCACCACAAATCCACCCATTCTGATTGTTTCCCACAAAAAGACGTTTTTACCACCATAATAAGCTTTTGACTGATGCAACAGTGCGCTTAGGGCAGTATTACAAAATAGCTGGTAAGTGCTTTCTGTATTTAAATATTGTGGAAAAATAAGTTATAACTGTTATAAAACAGGACATTCATTACTTTTTTTTAAATGTTGAAGTCACTTTGTATGTTTGGTTAATGTTTCTGCAGTATTTATTAAAATACCATTTTTTTCCTTTGAATTAAAAAAAAAAGTAATTGACTTGTAGTGGAAATGGCCTTTTGTGTTCATTAATACTTGTGTGTTTTGGACATAATTGTACTGAGCTACAGGCCAGGCTTAGCCTGGGATTGGGATGTGATTTGAATCTTACCCTCGCAGCAGCCTTTTGGGTTTTTGGGCATTATATTTAAGTATGTAGCGTGGATTACTGAGTTGTTTCCCAAAAATGACAGACAGGGAGGAACAGAGCAAGCAAACACGTGGAGTTTGGTTTGCTTCTCCTCTGAAGCACTGAATGCTGCTTTTTAAGAGGTTTCATACGTTGTAGGAACTCTGAGAGTTCACCAAAGGCAGACTTTCCTGACCAAAGGCTGTGCCTGTTTTCTGGCACCATTGGGACATTGTCGTTGCTGTGGCTTCTTTTGGAAGACTTGCCCCAACACACCAGCTCTGTTAGGTGTGTCAGGCTCCCATCTGGATGCAGAGGACATGATGCTGAGTGCAGCCAGGGTTGTCCTCCTCGCTGCCTTTACAAGGTTTTCTCCCTGAAACTTGTGAAGTCAAAGCAAGGGAGCTTCCAAGTTTCTCATTCTGGGGTCTATTGAAGCATGTGTAGTCACTCCAGATGTCTGAAGTCATGCAGGAGTCCCAGCAGTTGCTTATCTGGCTTATGCTTGTGACCATCCTGTACTGACCTGATCATCCTTTTCTATTTCTGAAGATAATTGAGCCAGGTTTTGTTGCCTGGGGGTAGAGATGCTGTAATTATGGGAATGAATGACTTGCTGTGCTAGAAGGTGGCCCATATTGGTGTGATGGTGCTGGGCTGGGTCTGCGGTGTCACTGCCTGCTGCAGTGCCTTTCCAGCAGCTCCTGAGTTCCTGGGGACCTCTCTTCCCCCATGTCCTTCAAACACCAGCCCTGGAGCAGCTCCTCTTGGAGCTGGAGGTGGCCTCTGGTAGGAACTCCTCTGGTGAGGTTGCAGTGCTGGGGTGCATTTGGCCAGGGGTTAATTATCCGTATGCCTAAAAAGCTGCCTCATCTTTGTAGTCTGAACTCGTCTTGTTTCAGCCTCTGGTCTTTCCATCTGGTTAGTATGTGTGTCAGACCAACATCCTCTCGATACTGAGTTTAAGTACACCTTGTAGGTCACTAGTCTAGAATTAAGTCACCAGGAACCAAACGGATTGACTCCTTCAATGACTTTGAATCTCTTGCACTAAAGGATATCTTCAAACTCATATTTAACCAATGGTGTGGTTCCTCTCGGCACTCTTTTAGGTTTTTGACATCTTTATCAGGATTACAGGTGACAGAGGAGCAGCTGGGACACGTAGCATTTCTACTAGTGCTTTCGTGTTCATTCTAAGCTTCACCATAACCTCTGGCCTCACATCACCAGTTCCCCACACCGAGTGCTTAGTGGTTTTACTGGCATCTGGCTACGGCACAGCTGGTTTTTGCTCACACGTGGCAGAGCGATATGGTCATGCGTGTTCTTCACCGCTTTACCCCTCTCACAGGTTTTGTAGATGCTGATATTTCTTTGGGAACCTCTGATCTGCTGTTTTCCGGGTCTTGGTAAGATGGTGAAGTAGGTGAGGATAAATAAATAACCTCTTTGAAGCCTCACTGGAAATGTGCCTTCCTGGCGATTCCAGTTTTGCTTTTGAGATCCACCAAAGTTTGTAAGGAATTTTTGACCCATTTAGTGTGCGCAGGCTTGGTTTCATGGTGCTCCTGTGTTATACCTAAGTGTGGTGTGGTCACAAGTCACACACTTGTGGATTAGGAAAGTGCTGCTAAAGGTACTCGGTTTAATTATACCGTACTCAGACTCCTACAGAAAGGAGATAAAGATCCTTTTTCAGTAAAACAACGTTGATCACGACCCTCATTTAATGGCACCAGCTCAGTCCTCCTTTATTTTGCTCTAAGTGGGTGGAAGATGGTTGGTGGTTGGACTAGATGGTCTGAAAGGTCCCTTCCAATCTATGACTCTGTGATTCTGAGATGGAGATGTCTTGATTTAAAAGTCGGTAGTTCCGTCTAAACCCACTAACCTTACTAGCGTTTGTTTTTCTGTCCCTGCTTCTAGTTCTCCCATTTCCTTCAGACCAGAATTAATTGCCAATTTTGTTGTTCACATGAAACATTTCTTGCTAAATTTTGGCCAAGGGTGGTTGAAACCTCTGTGCAAGAGGAAGGACCAGAGGTTTACTCTTCCAAAACTGGAGCCTGGGCTGAGGTGACATCTGCAGAAGCACCGGTTGATGTTGGTGTTGGTAAGATGATCACCCCCATCAGCTCTCCAGTTGCTGAAGCAAGCATGGGGTGAATCGGAAGTATTTTTGGTCGTGGGCTGTGGCTTGTTCAGATGTTTCTCTTCATCACCATTTGATCCCTGGAAAACAAATTTGGCAGCTCGCCACGGCTCCATGGTCCGCTTCCAAAAAACACTTAACTTTTGCAATTTTTTTCTTTTTTTATCGTTCTCTTATTGCACAACTGGGTTGTGCAATCGCTTACGGTAATTGAGGCGGTTTACTAAAGCTCATCCCTTGCAGAAAATCCCCAGGGGAGATCCCCGGGGAGAACGGTGTTTCTAAACATGGTGGGCTGCTTCGTTGCGCCGAAATCGAGCTGGCACCCAACCTGGGCAGGATGGGAGGCCCCCACCATGCCGAGAATGAGCAATTCCCCACCTCCTGGTCTCCAAGACCGGGTGTCATGAGCTCAGCCTTGGCGCCTGATCCTGCCCAGCGAGGGGGCAGGGGCCAGCAGGATGCCAGCACAGAGGGGAGAAGGTGGGCGACAAAAGCAAACCCACCCCACGTTCCTCACTAAAACTTTTAAAGTGCCTGGGTTGTGCTGTTTGATGGATATTTATGGGTATTTCCACCTATCTTGGGAGCTGCTTAAAGCTCTAGTAGGTGCAGTTATTTTGGTTTGAGGGAGCGGAGTTTGGTGGTGGTGGGTCCATGGTGGACACCTGGTGGCCCTGGCTCCCCCCAAGCAGGACCTGCCCTCCTCGGGGGTGATGGCTGGCAGGGAGCAGAGCCTGAGGAAGAGACCGAGCTCGTTCCTCATCTCTTGGGCTGGTTCTTGTAGCCGATCTGCGGAGAGAACCAGGGAGAGCTGGGCTAATTAATAGTTTGATGTTGTCAATATGGCATTTCGTTGCCTAATCCTCACGTAGCAGCGCTGCCTCTCCTAAGGGAGGGATTATTTGCTGAAAAGCAAGTAATTAGTAATTCTCAGCTCATTGGGCTTCTTCCCACCAAACTCCTTTCTTGTAGCAGAAGATTTATTAACTTTTTTTTTTTTCCCGAGGGACTTTCCATCTCATTCAGCTCTCCTCCTAACCCCCAGCCTTTCTGCAGAAGCCACCGAGATGCTGGCGCTGCAGCAGAGCTGCGGTCCCCAGGGCTGCCGCAGCGGCCAGTGCCGGTTTGTGATAGTGTTTTGGATGCAGAAACAACTTTTCTATTTTCCTGCAGCCCGTTCAGCTCCTTCAGCTTCCCGGGATGCCCTTAAACATCCCAAAGAACCCTTGGATTGCACTGAGCCCCAGCGAGGGGCTGCTGGGCTCCAGGCTCCCTGTGAGGGTGGAAGTTGCTCGGTATTGAGGAGGGATGTTCTGCCAAGCGTCTCATTTTTATTTATTTTTTTTTTTTATCCTCCTTAAATGAGTTTGGAGGATTAGGGATGAGAAGCAATCTAGGGGAAAAGAAAAAAAGATCTTTGTCCAGTTTTGAAATCTGTGAAGAAGGCAACCTCTCCTACAGCTGGCAAATGGGGAAGTGGATTTTTTATCCCCCTGCTTCACACCTTCCGTGGAAGGACTAATCCTGGCGACTCCGGCTCTTTGCCGTTAGGTACACACTGCAGCACGCATTCTGCAAAGTCCTCCTCAAGCTGATAGATCTTTTCCCCTTGCAATTCGCTGCTGATGTCAGTAAGAGCTTGCTGGTATCTAAGCTGCAGAAAGGCTGTGGGAGGGGATGTCCCAGATCTGCCAGGGCCGCCCGTGCAGAGCCGGGGGGCGCTGAGGAAGAGCCCCCCCCCAGCCGGCGCTGGACCTGCCGTGGGAACTCGGTGCGTCCTCGCCCAGGCGGCGCCTGGTTAAACCACATTCCTGGGGTTCTGCTCCCCGCAGCCCCTGGCAGCGGGTGGGAACGGCATCCCCTGGGGGACCCGCTGCTGGCCTCCAGCCCACCCCAGGTGCCGCTTTGGGATGAAAGGAGCTGTTTCACTCATTTTAGCAGGAAAACCTGAAATATTGGAGTGCAAAGTATCAATAACCTGCTACAGTGTGGCCATGTGCCCTCCTGAAATGAGGTGGTTTTTCGGTGCATATGCAATACAATGAGATAATGCTCACACTATTTAATATTATTAAATATATATACACAGGGAGAGTCAAGTTATGGTCTTTGGTCCCATGAGCAGCAGAGGAAGGGGCTCTGCCTGGTGGGGCTGTGTATGGGCTCTGCTCCTCGTGTCACCTGGCTTTTTTTGGGGGGAAAAGCCCAAAGAAAGGCTTCACCCCCAGCACAAGGAGCCTTGACTTAAGCAAGCACTCAATTTGAAGGAGAAGAATAAATAAACACGGTGGATGGCTCTAAGGTGTCCACCTAAGGTGTCCACTCATGGCTGGAGTCCAGGTCGGCCAGGCCAGCAAGTGGCATCGATGGTGCCAGTGGTGCCCTGGGATGTAATGGGGCAGAGGATGCTGAATCGAACGCGAGCACCAAGTGCTCTATGTGGTTGTTGTCACCACGTAAAATAAGTGGTGAACATCAGCTGTAACGGCCTGGAGCACCTTTGGCTGCTGCTTGAGGAGTGATGGTGGGTCCTTGTGTGACCCCAGTGCTGAGGACAAGGTAATGGTGACCGCAGAGGGACTGGGCAAGGGAAAAGGAGGTTGCTCAGATAAATGTGTCAGGGGATGTAACAGCAAAGAAGCTGGGCGCTGAACCTCAGCCTTTTTCTGCTCCGCTCAGGGGAGACCCCACCTGGAGTACTGTGTCCAGCTCTGGGGCACCAACAGCAGAAGTTGGAGCGGGGCCAGAGGAGGCCCCAGAGATGCTGGGAGGGCTGGAGCCCCTCTGCTGTGAGGACAGGCTGGGAGAGCTGGGGGGGGTTCTGCCTGGAGAAGAGAAGGCTCCGGGGAGACCTTCCAGCCCCTTCCAGGCCCTCAAGGGGCTCCAGGAAAGCTGGGGGGGGACTCTGGATCAGGGAGGGGAGCTGTGGGACGAGGGGGAAGGGGTTTGGACTGAAAAGAGGGGAGATTTATACTAGATCTCAGGAAGAAATTCTTGGCTGTGAGGGTGGTGAGCCCCTGGCCCAGGTTGCCCAGAGAAGCTGTGGCTGCCCCATCCCTGGAGGGGTTCAAGGCCAGGTTGGACGGGGCTTGGAGCAACCTGGGCTGGTGGGAGGTGTCCCTGCCCAGGGCAGGGGGTGGCACTGGGTGGGTTTTAAGGTCCCTTCCAACCCAAACCATTCTGTGATTCCTGCGACCGCCCCGGCTGCAGGGGCAGGGACCACCCTGCGTCCCTCTGGGCTGATCCAGAGTGGTGGGGATGGCTTCCCCTCCTTGTGAGTGCGCTGGTTGCACTGAGACGCACACCCTTTCTAACAAGGGCAGAGGAGAACAAAAGCAATTTCTGGGTCTGCAGGACATTTTCTGCCCCCCAAAAATGGACCTCCCTCAGTCAGGGAAGGACTTTGAATTGCAGGTTGCTCTGCAACTTTCAAGTTACTCTGAGCAGAGCCATTAACCTTATAACTGTAAGGTTGTAACTAACTTATAACTGTAATAACTAAAAATTAGATTCAAGACTTTCCTTAAGCCAGACGGTGAGTCATTTATTCTGTAGCATGTCTAGCGTTTAAGGAAATATCTTCCCTTCGATGCTGCTGGCTCCCGTGACTGATGCTGGCTGGAAGCAGAGCATCCGTGACACTGGGGATGCGCAGCATTGACCTTCGCAGGGCAGCACTGCCATCTTGCCCGCTCCTCACTCCTCGCTGGCACAGCATCACGTTTTTCTTGGTGTTTGTCTGCTTTGGAGGCCTTTTGCTGCTCTTCATCCTCCTTATTTGTCGTGATTCACAGCGGGAGATGCAGGTAGTTCTGAGCAGGGGCAGCTGACAAGGATGGGCAGAATTGTATGGGGTGTCTCAGCTATGAGAAACCCTTCTTCTGAAACGTCTGTTCTTCTGTATTTTTAACCACCCCTGATAATCATGAGAATGCTAGTACACAGGGACATGCTTCTACAACTAAATTTGGGCAATGCAGCTGAAATGCATCCTTCTCTCTGCATATGCACACCTAAAACTGCCAAGTTTTTTCACATCCCATTTCCTCAGGACCTTTTTCTCCAGTGTGGACAAAGGCAATACCATCCTGAAACACTGCACCAAGGTGCTATGCTGATGGCAGGCTGCTCGAATGGTTTGGGTGGGAAGGGACCTTAAAGCCCACCCAGTGCCACCCCCTGCCCTGGGCAGGGACACCTCCCACCAGCCCAGGTTGCTCCAAGCCCCGTCCAACCTGGCCTTGAACCCCTCCAGGGATGGGGCAGCCACAGCTTCTCTGGGCAACCTGGGCCAGGGGCTCACCGCCCTCACAGCAAAGAATTTCTGCCTCAGATCACATCTCAATCTCCCCTCTTTCAGTCCAAACCCCTTCCCACTCGTTCCACGGCTCCCCTCCCTGATCCAGAGTCCCTCCCCAGCTTTCCTGGAGCCCCTTGAGGGCCTGGAAGGGGCTGGAAGGTCTCGCCGGAGCCTTCTCTTCTCCAGACTGACCCCCCCCAGCTCTCCCAGCCTGTCCTCACAGCAGAGGGGCTCCAGCCCTCCCAGCATCTCCGGGGCCTCCTCTGGCCCCGCTCCAGCAGCTCCGTGTCCTTCTGCTGTTGGTGCCCCAGCGCTGGAGGCAGCACTGCAGGGGGGTCTCACAGAGCGGAGCAGAGGGGCAGGATCCCCCCCTGGCCCTGCTGCCCACGCTGCTGGGGATGCAGCCCAGGGTGCAGGGGCTTTCTTCCTTTGTCCCTTCCTTCCACGCTCCCACCAGTAATCCCGATGGCTCTGGCCAAAGCAGGTGGCCCCGTGCCGGGGTCCTTTCCTGCTCGTCGCAGGGCACGGCCAGGGAGGCTTGATAAAACACGCATTGGAGATGGACATCAGAGGGATTTCGTGAAGGTTTGGGGATGCTGCGGGCGGGGGGGGGGTGGGGGGAGCGCATGGGCTTTGGTGCCTTTCCAAACCGAGGAGGGCTTTGTGCGGC
>VYZM01003660.1:306388-345827 GCA_013398915.1 Dromas ardeola
TGCGGGAGGGCACTGCAATGTGTGTGTGTGTGTGTGTGTGTGTGTGTGTGCGCGCATCTCTCTCTGCTCCCCGGCGATGAAAAGGCTGGGGGAGCCGGGGGGGTGCTGGCAGCGGGGAGGCCAGAAGGCTCATCTGGTGTCAGCAGCATTCATGTGCAAAGCAGGGACCCAGGGCTGCGCATTAGCTCCCAGCCGGAATCTCGCTCTTGCAGGCGATCCCAGACTTTTCAGGGATGCTGCACACTTGAAGGCTGGTTATTAGTTCCAAATGCTGCAGGAGCATCTGCTCTCAACTAGCTCGAAATCATGTTTAATAACAAGAAAATCTACTTCAGCCAAATCCCTGTTGGGAGGGCTTTAGCCCGAACAAAAGGCCCCACCACCACTGATTTCCATAACAGATGTAGCATGCGATGCATGACAGCCCAGCACAGTGTAGCTCCTTTATTCCCCACATCTCCATCTGCAAGGAACGGGGCTTTCATTTTATTAATTACTCTGGTGTGCTCCACACGGCTTTGTGTGGCTCCGAGAGGAAGGTTTTGTGTTTCATGCTACAATGATCATGGTAATGGTTTGGGTTGGTTTCTTTCTTTCTTTCTCCCTTTTTTTTTTTTTTTTGTGATCTTAGTGTTAAAGGTCATTATCCCTCCCCTTTTCGATTTCTCTGCATATGGCATATTCGGGAAAATACCAGCGACTCCCCGCGGTGCCAAATTTCTCCCTTTGAGGTGGGGGCTGGCTGTGGGCAGCAGGCATCTCCGGGAGCTGAGGGGCATCTTCTCAGTGCCAGCCTGGGGACGATACTCACCATCAGGACGCCTTTCTCTATTCCATCCTCAACCCTGCCCCAGTCCCAATTCCCAGTTTTCAACCAGTGGCAAACTGAGTATTTTTCTTCCTCTTTGACCCAATCCGGTCCGCTTTGCTATGGAAATACCTGGCTCATTTCAGGCAGCTGCGCCCCGCATCTGCCCTCTCCCTCGCGTGCCCCATTTCTTCCCAGGGATACAACATGTAGCATCACGGTTCTCCATTACTCGTCCCCACACACATCACTTTTCATTCCTACACCATTAATTTTACCCTATTTCTGCTACTCAGGCCACTCACATGCGGTATTTCGATCCTCCTCTGTGCCGAAGACTTGTCCCCAGCCCTGTGCCACCACCAGATTTCCACGGCAGCCTCCCACTATTCCCACCGAGGCTGCCTTTAATCCCCTTTTCCCATCCTTTTTTTTTTTTTTCCCCTGATATATTTTGGTTTACCAAGCCGTTCACCATGACTACAGCCCCGAGCCGTCACTTTTTGAAACCCTTGGTGGAGGTTTGAGCGTGAGATTTTGTGCTCCGTGGCTGGATCGTTTCCAGGCTTTTCAAGCCATTTTCAAGATGCTCACGTTTCCAGCACTCGGGGATATTAGAAGTCACTTTTTCCCCCCTCCCCAAGTATATTTAATGGCAGAAATGGTAGAGAAAAATCTCAGAATAAATTTGTCGGGTTCGCTAGTGGTTTTGAGTGTTATACGCTTTGCAGGATATACCCGTTTTTAGTCATAATTCTGGTTTTATCTGTCATAATGTGGGTTTGCTGGATGATGGAACGGGGTCCGTCCTGCTCCCTCTCCCCGCAGCACAGCAGCAGCATCCCGAGCTTTTCCAGGCTGCTCTGCCCCGAGGCATGGAGTCCTTGCAGCATCCCAGGAAGACACTGCAGCATCCCGGGAAGGTGACCCTCCTGGTACTTACACCTCTGAAATCCATCAACAAGGGGAAAAAAAACAACCCTTACTCCGGCACATGCCAAAAGGAGCAGAGCAAAATCCACGGAGGTCCCATTTTAATGACTTATTTCGCTGATGAAGTCTCCCAGCAAGAAGGCTGCACAGTACAGCGAAGGCCACGAAGGCTTAACCGGGATATAATTCAGGTCTGTCAAAATGCTGTGACAATTCCCCAGGGCTGCTGGATTATTTTTTTTTTTTCCAGCGGGATGGGAAAGCCATGGCGTGCCGGGGAGTTTCCAGGCGGACCACCCGGGAGCGCAGAGGAGTGCCCGGCCCTCTCCTGATTATCCTAACAGACCTGCCGCAGCTCCGGTGAGCAGTTCAGCAGGGACTTTCAAAGGCAGGGAGTAAGCTAAATCTCCTAAAATTTCAGAACCGGTGAGATAAAAGGCCATCCCTTGCTGTGCTGGCACAGATGGGAAGAGCTGCGTGACGCTGATGAGGCTTTTCATGCTTTTAAGCATCTTCTCCATTTCATTTTGCTCCCACAGGCTGAAGCGGAGAGCGGTCCCGGAGCCGCCGGCGTAAATTTCTGCAGGGCAAAGGCAGAAGCTGACGATGACTTGGGCCACAAGTTTCTGGAAGGCATTAGGCCACGGAAATTCTTGGTTTTCTGGGGAGAAAAAAAGAGAAAAAAATAAGAAAAAAAGATTTAAAGCTCCCCAAAAGATCAACCTTACAAACTGAACTCAGGATTTTGTCTAGTCCTTTTTCCTCCTTCTTCCCCCAGGTTTATACACTGAGCACGATGCCCTATGGTACGGGACATCCCTTTGGCCAGCTGCGATCAGCGTCCCCCCCATCAGCCTGCTGTGCCCCCTGAGCTTTGCAGGGATGGTCCCGAAAAAAAGCTCCCTAATCCCAGGAGGTGAAGAGCAGGTCTGGTTGGCCTGAGCCGCCCATCACCAGCATGGCTTCTCATCTGATTTTTTAAATTTTCTGAATTTTAACTTTGCAGGTGGAAAAAAACCAACTACCTTTGATAGCCCGCCCATGGGAGCTGCCTCCCTGCCAAAGGGCTTTGGTTAAAAGCTTGCAAAAGGTGCTCGGAGAGCTATTTTCACCAGCCAGACTAGTAGAAAGGAATGGGCATACCCTAAATTGAGACATTCAAATACATCCTGAACGGATTTGGATGCCATTTGTTGGAAAATAGCTTTTTTCAGTTGGATTTTTGATGGAAGCCGGTGGGATCCGTCCAGCTGGGGTGCTGCGCCGGGGTGAGCTCAGGGTGCCGGGGGCTTGGCGCGAGAAGGGAGAGGGGACATGGCTTTCTGAAATGGCCATCCTGATGAGAAGCAGATGATAATATTTGCAGTTTCTGAGAACTCTCCGGCTGCGTGTTAACTTAAAAGCATCGCCGGTGCCAGCACCAAACGCATATAAGGCATGAGGGAGCCCTTGGAATGATTTCAGCCCTTCAGTCCATCCAGCGCGTGTGCTGGGAATTTAAACAGCCCTTGCAAAAGGAGCTCCTTCCCTCTCTCCGGCTCTCCTAGAAGTGGCCTGTGCCTTTCTCAAGCTCCTTGTTGCCCCCCCGGGGCCGGATCCGCACCGCCAGCACTGGCCGAAGGAGGGATTATTTTCTTTCCAGGCATTTTGCAGAGGTCCTGTGATTTCTTTTCTGTTTATTACTCATTCCCAGCCCTGGGTTATTTTCCCCATGCCTTTGTAGCATCGGATTAAAGTCAGCCGTGCCTGTGAGACAGACAGACACAGGGTAGGCTGGGCACGTCCCTGCAGAGGGGATCAGAGCCCCTTTCCCTGCTCTCCGGAACCTGTTTTTAGGGGCTGCTGAGACAACCCTTTTCCTCAGCCCCTAATTTCAAGCAATAACATAAAAGCTGATTCTGTGCAATGACAATTCCTCAATTAATCATTTGCAATTTTCCAGCAACTCTTTCGATTTTACATTTCTGCTGTAGGAGCGAAAAGGTGAAAGCAACGCCTGGCTTTGGCCCTAAAAGCTGAGCACTGGGGACATGTGGCTTCACCCCTCCTCATGCAAAAGGGACAGCAAATCCTCACCCTAACCCAGAAGATCCCTGCTGGCATGGATACGGCCCTGGGATGTGGGGAGAGACACAAACCCACCCCAGACAACTCCCAAAATCCTCCTTGTGACGGAGGGCTACGGCCAGAGAAAGCAGCGCGCGGGTGCCAGCGAGTCCCACGGCACATCTTGGCTCACTTTTATGGACTCATGGTGGTTTAATCCCCGATAAATTCCCCGGGATTTGTTTATTGAGGGGATATTGTCATGACAACCTGTGCCATCAGCATGCAAGGGGACGGAGCTGGAGTGGCTTTGGTGGCAAAACGCGGTGAAGCGCATTTGGTGGGTCAGACCCAGCGCCTGGCACCGGCTTTGCCTCCCTCCCTCCGTCCCTTCTCCAGCAGAAAGAGAAGAAACGGGCACGTTTCCCCTCTAGACAGATGGTTGCTTTCTTCAATTCCTTTCTTTTAAAAAAGCCTCTGTTTAAAATTCCCGACGGGTGAGGCTGGCGTTTCCCCATGAGTCATCCTCCGAAAGATTAAACACCAGCCGCCGGGACGGGCTGCTCCGAGGCGAGCAGATGCGGGGAGAGGCTGGTGGCGCCCGGCGGTCCCCAGGCAGGGACAAACATGAGCAAAGGCAGGATGGTGGCTGGCGGGTGCTTCTCCTCATCGATGCAGAAGAGTCCTGAGGGGAAACCGCTCTGAGTACCCAGAGGTGGAGAAAAGCATAGGTACAGAGCTGGAGGAAAAGGGATGCATTGAAACAGGAATGTGTGTTGATACAGGAAAATGCATTGAAATAGGAGAACGCATTGAAATAGAAAAATGCATTGAAACAGGAGAACGCATTGAATCATAGAATCATAGAATCACAGAATGGTTCGGGTTGGAAGGGACCTTAAAGCCCATCCAGTGCCACCCCCTGCCCTGGGTAGGGACACCTCCCACCAGCCCAGGTTGCTCCAAGCCCCGTCCAACCTGGCCTTGAACCCCTCCAGGGATGGGGTATTGAATAGGAGATAAAGGCACGGCACTGCACGCAAGGGGGTTCAGGTCCAGCTGCGGTGCTGCGTGGTTTCAGGGCAGCAATGCTAGGGCTGGAGAGTTATTATAGTCTGAAGAACCCACAACAATTTATTGTCATTTAGACAATTATTCTCTCACCCAATGACCCCTCCCCACCCAAGAAGGGGAATCAGAAAAAAAACAAGGAAACCCTGGCGTTGAAATAAGACTAAATAATTAACATTAATAGTACAGAAGACCCAATATTGATCCCAATCCCAATATAAAACAGACAAGGACTGTACCCAGCCCGTTCCCCAGCAGGAGCCGTGCCCTCCCCGCAGGCACAGCCCGTGTGGGACCCTGCGAGCGCTGCGGCTGCGGGGGCAAGGGAAGGGCTCAGGGCTCCGGCACCGGGGCCGGGAGTGCTCAGGACCCCAGACATCATGGGAGAGAGAAAGAACTCCTCAGCAAACTTTCTAATCTCTATGGAATGTGCCGTTCATGGTATGAAATAACCCTGTCGGCAGCTTGGGGCAAGTGCCTGGGTCTCGCCCCTCCTCGTCCCTGCACATGGGGAGCTCGAAAACAGAGACCTTGAAACCCGCACCCCAGAGCTGGCTATAAAGCAAATATTTTCACAAATTCAGACACTACAGTCTTCTAAAAGTGTGGTTTTCCCAAGTATTAGAAGAAACCTTACTGAAAAGTGAAATTACTGAAAGAGAAATTAATCCCATGTCGCTCAAAGCAGGACAAGAGTTTTCCATCCTTTAGGCTCTGGTCCGGCAGCCTTTGCTGCAGCAGACGCTCCCCATCAGAGGAGGAGAGGCACCAAGCTGGGTTAGGTGTCGGTTGTGTTAAAGACAGAGGTAAACGAGGTTTGTGTGTGCTCTGCAGGCTAATGAGAAGTCACGCAAACACCCACGAGCACCCATAGAGCATCCGAAGCTCACAGCCACCAGCCACATCATGCCTCCTCCATCGCAGCTTCCTGCAGGACCCCCCGGTACCCCGTACCCCAACCCCAACCCATGAGCCCAGCACCGAATTACTTACTCTCTCTTACCGAGACTTGGGTGCTGATGCTGCTTCGATGAGCCTCGGGAAATAACACTGAGTAATCCCTTTTTTTTCCCTGGAATACAGAAGATAAGGGGGGTTTATAAAGGTGTCTCTGACTTCAGAGGTAGGCAATACTGTATTCTCTTTGGGAGCCAAGAGCGCAGCTGGCTACTCCCAACCTGAGCCTGATCGCGCAGGTCAAAGGCCAGCGTTTACCATCAAACAGGATTAGGTCATTGCTTTGCGCGACTTGGAATAAACCCGAGCACCGCTGGGATTTCTCTTTGATGGCAGGAACGCATCTCGACGATTTTATAATCCCCCATGTCCTAACATCTTCAGATAAATGGATCTCCAGGCGTTGGCTGCCAAAAGCAAGCATGCGGTGGTCAAAACACGGCAGCCCCCAGGTTCTGCACCGGCCAGCGTCTTTCCTGGGAAAAGCAGCTCTAAACCAGTCTCAGCCTCTGCCCTGGCATCCCCTCGCTCCGCTCTTGCTTTGGGACTTTTCCGATTCAGCCGTATGAAGTTGCAGCGGCAGCCTCCAGGGGTTTGGAGTTTATTTTTGAGTTGCGTATCTTCATACATTAACCATGTTACTTAAACTGTTCGGATGCTGCTAAGTCAGTTGTTAAATGAGTGTTTTAAATTATAGCTGGGACGCGTAACTACATTTGCAGACCTGAATCTCTGCAGAAATTTTTACGGACAGATGTCATGGGAAGGACTGGTACCATGACATATCTGGCTCTGGAAGCTGCAAAGTGAATTAATCCTTATTTACCTTAGCGCTATAGCAGGGAAAAGCCGTGTTGCTCACTGCTGCGAGGGGTGATGTCCGCACTCATCCAGAGGAAGCTCTGCTGAGCTGGGGAGTGCAGTCCCTCAACAGCGATACCTATTTGTATGTAAGGGAGGGTGAGGAGTGACACACCATTGGGTTCAATCAATGAACTAATAAATGAACCAGCGAACAAATAATACGGCTGAAATTAAAAACTGATTTATGCTGCTCCGTTTGGCCACGTGTGATTTTCCTTTGCGTGGGATCTGCAGCCAATTTTTCTGCTTGTTTTCCCAAGCAGAGGTAGGAAAGAGCTGCTCTGAGCAGGACTCTCCATACAGCATCCCAGCAAACCCAGAAAACGGTGGGCTCTATTTCCCAGGGATGTACGTGGGTCTGAGCAGAGTCATAAAGGAAGGGTAGATCATATTCATCTCCACGTTTACTCGTAGTTCATAAAAACCCAACATTTCTGGGGCAGCCTGGTCACCTCTGCCACCCCTGGCCCCCCGGGTTCGCTGTGTGTGGCCATACCCCCGCAGCAGCCACTGCCGACATTTGGGAAAACCAGAGCCTACATATAAATGCTGTTCTTTAAACATTTCTTTGCCAGCCACAACCTTGCTATAAATCAGCTGAGGAGCCAGCTCTCTCCTTCCACCAGCCTCCTGTGGGTATTCCCAGACCTTCAGGGATGCAGTGGTAAGGAGAAAAGCCGTGGATTTCAGCCTCCTGACTTAATTTACTTCTAACTCCTTCATTAGAGATGCTGGAGGACTCCTCTTCGTCTGCTCGGGCACAGCACTAAGGCTGCGCAGCGCACGGGAGCATCCTTGCTGCTGTGGGAAGCCGGGATAAATCCGCCTTCTGGTGCTGATGGGGCATAAAACGGGAGCATCGCCCAGCACTGTACAACAACCTTTCAGCCAGACACGACCGAAATCTCCAGGAGCAAACGCAGGTTTTCTCCTCTTTCATTATCACCCTTTATTCCGAGATAATCTTGTGCGCTGGGATTAGGTGAGAGAGATGTTTGTCTGTTAGAGACCAGCGTTGCCGTGGGCTTTGGCAAAGCGGGGGGTGTGAGCAAAGCCGAGTTAGAGCATGGCCTGGCTTGGCAGCCTAAAAGCAAACCAAGAGCCTGGATTTGGAGGAGAACTGTCGTGGTTTAGCCCCAGCCGGAAACTAGGACAATACATCTGCTCCCTCCCTCCCTCCGGTTGGGATGGAGGAGAGACTTCGAAGAGTAAAAGTGAGGAAAAACTCGGGGGTTGAGATAAAGGCAGTTTAACAAGTAAAGGCAGTTTAACAAGTAAAGCAAAACCCATGCACACAAGCAAAGCAAAATAGGGAATTAATTCCCTGCTCCCTGTGGGATGGCAGGTGCTCAGCCATCCCCAGGAAAGCCGGGCTCCATCACGCCTAACGGTGACTTGGGAAGACAAACGCCATCGCTCCAAACATCCGCCTCTTCCTTCTTCTTCCCCCAGGTTTCTATGCTGAGCACGATCTATGGAATCAGGGATCTGTGGGACATCCCTTTGGTCAGTTGGGGTCAGCTGTCCCGGCTGTGTCCCCTCCCAGCTCCGTGTGCCCCCCCAGCCTGCGCGCTGGTGGGGTGAGGAGCGGAAAAGGCCTTGAGAGTTTAACAACACCCAAAACCATCAGTGTTTTACCAACACTATTTTCATCCCAAATCCAAAACATAGCACCACCAGCTGCTAGCAAGAAAGTCAACCCCATCCCAGCTGGAAGCATGACACGAACGCGTGTGAAGGTCTCTCTGTCATGGCTTTGCATCTTCTGTCCTGCTGGGATCTCAGCAAACACCCAGCTTTTATCGCCTTGCGGAGGGTGTCCCTCTCCTGTGCAGTATTCCTGCCTCTCCGCTCCCCAGCTCTGCACTCGCCCCAACAGGCCATGCCAGTGCGGGGACGGGGCTTTCCAGCACATTAACGGTGCGCTGTCACCCATCGTACGACCCGGGATGACACTGGCGGGCACCACAGCCAGGGCACATCCGTCGCCTTCATTGATTACGTGGGAGTCACAAGGACTGATGAATGGGCAGCAGCTGGCCTGGGAGGGGTGAAAAAGATATAAAAAAAAGCTGCTTTTCTAAAAAAAATAACTTGTGACTTCACGCTGGCGCTGTTGGAGTGAAAGAAGAGCTCGATGGCACTGCCTGCGGGGGTTTGTACCCGTGCACGAGCAGGCGGAGATGCCAGACGTGCTCTCGGGAAGCGCTGCCAGCAGTTTGCCTGTCGCTCCTGGCTCCCAGTGCAGATCCGGGTGTTTCCCCAGTCTGTGGAACTGCTTTAAAAATATGCTCTGGAGTGGGCGGGCAGGAGCTGCTGGAGGGCATCCTTCATTCTCCTGCGGCTCCCCGCAGCCCAGCAGCACCGGTCCCGGGGTGACAGAAAAAGGAGGATGCTCCGAAGTTAGAGCACATCAGCAAATATGAACATGAGGGGTTTTTGCCCCAAAACGGGGCAGTTTCTGGATGTCACAAGAGGCAGCACAGCTGGCACGAGGGGGGCGCGGGGATGGCTTGTCTCCCCCAGGTGCCCCCCAAACGCCTGCCGCATCCTCCCTGACACGCTCAGCGCAGGACCGGCATGGATGTTTATGTGCACGAGTGTTTCAGGAAATACCACCGGAGTTTTTAAAGCATTTTTTTATAAACAGACCTTTTCTTGGAGATTCCCACCCTGCCTGCGCTCCTGGAGAACACTGACACGTGGAGGGAAAACATGGACCTTGCGGGAGCGCACCCCTTACTGTTCCCATCCCGGTCAAAAATGGGCAACTGGACATTTATCTCCTTCTTTAATTGGAGCAAAGTTGGTTTTTAAACCATCCTTCAAGAGAGGATCCCCTCTGGGGGTACAGACCCCGTGTGGGTGGTGGTCACCTGGTGAGGATGCTCTGGCTGCGGGGAGCAGGACAGAGTCCCCCGGCCTCATCCAGCCCCCAGGTTTCCAGAGTTCACCATGCCACAAAGCGCATCAGTGGTCAATATGGGAAAGCCTGAGATAAATTATATTTTAACGCCTTTTTTATATGTAGCCTAGCAGTTAGAAACGGGAGGAGCCGGTGCCTTGTGGCCATCCCATCCCCTCCATGCAGCAAACTCAGGGCCTGCTGTAAACCGTCAAAAGACAAGGATTAAAATTGTATTTGGATGTAAGAAGCGTGTATGGCTCTGAACCGGTGACCCGGAGGTGTGGGGTTCTGCACAGCCCCCTCCTCCGCGCTCCCCCCCACCCGGTGCACCCAGGGAAGGAGGGGTTGGGCTTTATGAAGTGCTACCAACAAGTCCCGCGTTTCTCTAGCCCAGGGGCAGGTTTTGGGATTGCTCTGGCTCCTCCCAGCCCCGCCGGAGCGGGATCGGTGGGTTGCTGCTCTCCGAAGGGGCCGGGGGATGCCCCCGGGGGGCTCTCGCCGCTGGGGAACATAACTCTGCCCCATCAGGCATGGTGATGTGCGAGAAATTGCACACTCGCAGCAAAATATACGGCTCTGGAAGGAAGTAATAAAATACAAACTCTGGAGAGATGAGGGGCAGTGCTGCCGGAGGGGCTTTTGGGGGGTTCCTTAAATCCTTCTCCAACCAACCGCCCCTTGGCAGCCCCGGCACAGCCCGGATGGAGCCTGGCACGGTGGTGGGAGCAGACCCATCCCCACGGAGAGGAGCCCGGAGCGAAGGGCGCCATCCTTGGGCAGCCCATGCTGCCGGCACCACTCCCACCCTGTAACCCTCACCCGCACCAGCCACATCTGTTTATTTTCTTCTGGGGTTGCTGCAAGTCTGAGTTCAAGTCAAGGTCAAGTCAAGACTTGACCACTTATAAAACCGTAAAATCCTTCTCTCTGTTTTCACCTGTCCATTATTAGCATCTACCTCTGTGCTCTATTCACACTCTTAATAGTTTCTTTCCAAAAAGCACTTTTTTTCTCACAATTGCAAAGAGGAAAGCAGGACTTCTGAAGTTTTATGCTCACGTTTTCATGTGGACTAGACAAATTCAATCATCGCTGTGTATCCTAGCTCATGCATCCTGAATCATTTCAGGCCCAGGCTGGATGGGGCTCTGAGCAGCCTGGCCTAGCGGGAGATGTCCCTGCCCAGGGCAGGGGGTTGGACTAGATGATCTTTAAGATCCCTTCCAACCCAAACCACTCTATGATTCTGTGATTAATTTCCTTCTGCCCAGATTTTCATCCCAGATTCACCCGCATAACACATTTCTGCAGCTTTTCCTCGCACATGCCCATAATATTATTTCAATGCAAATTTACCTAACAAAAAGTCATCAATATCTTCTGAAAGGGAGAATTATTAAGGTGTAATTTTTAGCCAAAGCATTGTGTCTTGACTGTTGGACTCTCATAATTCTCTGTTTCTTACGCTGTCGTACAGGCATCAGAAACGCCCCAGGGCGGAGCATCTTTGCGGTACCCAACTTCTGCTCAGGAAACAGGATGGAAAGACCACGACTACCTCCTGCATCGCCTGTTGCCTTGCCCTCTATGGGAATGCAGGGAACTACCAGGTTTGGGAGCCACAGTACCCGCTGCCTCCTGAAACGCTGGCCCCCGAGCCCATCTCTTCTGCGGCCAAGGGAAATATTTTGCTTGACTTCAGCACGGCTGAGGTCGGGACCCAGAAAGAGCGGCTGCCATAAAATCTCTCACTTTCATTTTTATTTTTATTTTATTTATATAAATATATAGTACTTGAATCATCAGACACTGTTTAAATACCAGTACCCTCGAATCCTTAATATTAATTTCTGTTAAATACAACCGTGTTAATATCCCTCTCTCAGGCTGCATTCAAAATACCAGTTTAGCGCCAGTAAATTAGCTCCTTGCTGTAGCATGCTATTGCATAATTATAAAATGACTGTATGGGTTCCTAAATTGAAAAGGTGATGATCCTGTAAAGATTTACATTCAGCACAGCGGAGTCTATGCGGCGTCACCTTTAAAGGGTCCCCGGGCTGAAGGTCATTATCAATCGCTGTTTAATCAGCCAAGTCATGCACGCTGGCAAAGGTTAACTGAGCATGGACCCATCCGGCTGCCTTTGTCAGCTCCAGACAATTTGTAGCCTAATAAAGCTGCTCTGATTGCACTTAGCACCTGCTTTAAAATCCAGCCTCATTAATACTGTGCTAATGAAACAGAAATCTTCCAGCAAGGGCAGAGTCAAAGACGAGGGGCTTGCCTTCAATCAGATGACCTAAATGGCATTTACCCACCAGGCAAGATGTTTGCAAAGCCTTTCCAAAGAAAATGGTTGGGAATAATTGCCTATGATATTTTAATTTAATCTTAAAAGCAAACAAACAAACAAATAGATTTGTTTGACTTGAATGGCGCAGAGGTTTATCAGTTTGGTGGGATGCGCTATGGGTTTTTTTCCAAAAGGCGCTCTGGTTTCGGACCAAGGAATGCCGACCATGCGGAGCAGGCAGGAGTGGGTGCGGGATAGTGCCGGGAACCCATTCCCTGCTCTCTGACAGGCATCCATCACTACATCGAACAATAACCGAGCAGAAAAAAGTAGAATTGAATAAAATGATAGAATCATAGACTCATAGAATGGTTTGGGGTGGAAGGGACCTTGAAGATCATCTCGTTCCACCCCCCTGCCCTGGGCAGGTACCCCTCCCACCAGCCCAGGTTGCTCCAAGCCCCGTCCAACCTGGCCTTGAACCCCTCCAGGGATGGGGCAGCCACAGCTTCTCTGGGCAACCTGGGCCAGGGGCTCACCCCCCTCACAGCCAAGAATTTCTGCCTCAGATCTCATCTCAGTCTCCCCTCTTTCAGTGTAAAACCCTTCCCCCTTGTCCCATGGCTCCCCTCCCTGATCCAGAGTCCCCCCCCAGCTTTCCTGGAGCCCCTTGAGGGCCTGGAAGGGGCTGGAAGGTCTCCCCGGAGCCTTCTCTTCTCCAGGCTGACCCCCCCCAGCTCTCCCAGCCTGTCCTCACAGCAGAGGGGCTCCAGCCCTCCCAGCATCTCCGGGGCCTCCTCTGGTCCCGCTCCAGCAGCTCCGTGTCCTTCTGCTGTTGGTGCCCCAGCGCTGGAGGCAGCACTGCAGGGGGGTCTCACAGAGCGGAGCAGAGGGGCAGGATCCCCCCCTCGTCCTGCTGGCTGTGCTTCTTTTGATGCAGCCCAGGATCATATAAATATAGACATATAAATGGGCATTTATAATCATCTTCCTTTGGAGTTTCCACTTTTCCCTGGATAATAACAGCCAATGATGTTGATCCTACCTGCCCTGAGGCTGGTCCTAGTGATGTCCTCTCACCTGTCCGCAGTGCAAACCCCATCCATAGGTACCATACAACACAACATACGGTCCCCCAGGCTGTGGGATTCCAGGCAGGCACAAATCCCCTGTGACCCTCACCACCCCTAAATCACACTGAAACATATTTCACTTGAAGCAATCAGAGAATGGTCAACCACTATTTTCCTTTCAGTGTAGATTATTTGTCTTCATTCTTTATTTAACTTCTGCCTAAATATAATAATCCCTCACAGAGATGGAGATTAAAGCCATGTTGGCAGGGATGCTTCAGCATTAACCAGAGAGGCAAGTGAGCCATGCCAGACCTCGAGTAAATCCTCTCCACTTGAGACTTTGAAAACTAGACTAGACAAAATCTTGGTGGAAATGTTACGGGGACAAATCCTGCATTTTCTCAGGGTAAGGGACTACTGGGTGACCCGTTAGGTCTTGTTTCACTCCTTGAAGGAGAACTCTCCTCTTGTCCTCCTTTTAAATGCTGTCCTTGCAGGAAAGTATGTGATAGTCTTGTATAAAAGGCCAATATAATCTGAGATTTCATCATTGCTATGAGAAAAAAAAACACCTCCGGCTGTGAACACTGGTGTTCTAGTGAGCAAAACTCAAGAGATTTGCGGTTTCCCAGTCTTGTTGTCCATGTGCAAAGGGCAAAACTCTGCTCCTGCACGGGCTGGGAGGAGCTGCGTGTGACTCATTAGGAACTTTGACCATTTGCACAGAAAAATCAGCCCTGACACGAGCTGAATCATCCCATTTCCACTTTGCTGTGTCTGCAGCCACCCTGAGGACATCCCAGGATGTGTCCTGCTGGGACCACGGGAGCAAACCCAGCGTTGAACCTGCAGGGAGTCTTCTGGGGTGTTGGAGACCAGGTTATTCAAACCCTTGGGGTATTTCTGTGGGGAACAGTAATTCCTATCCCTAAACGTTCGAATACTGGTAAATGAGATTAAATAAAGGAAAGCCCATTTCTCGGGCAGCTCTTCCACCTGCTTTCTTTCCAGCTCTCTGCTGGGCACTTGTATGATGGTGTTACCACATGTGTTCTCGTGCTCCCACCACTTGGGCTATTCACAGCTTGCATCCTTCGGGCAGTCCTTGTAACAAATGCTTGGTGTTCAAAACCCCACAGAGTTGTCTAAGGGAGATTATCAGCACATCTTTCTTTGTGTCCTGTCCTTTCCAGCTCCAGTCCCCTCTGGTAGTGGCCAATTTTACAACTATTAATACGTACAAATAACCCTTAAATTAGAAGATCCTCTGACAGGCAGCTGCGTAGCAAAGGATTTGCTTAATCCAGTAATAGGAGCGGTGCTGGATGAAGACACGTGGCAATTTTGGCATTAGCTAAAAGAGAGCGATTCTGCTACAGGAAAAATCAGGCAGAGGTTTTCTTGACCAAACCACCTTGTCCCACCATAATTCACATTTAAAACTACATTATTCAAGGCTCTTCTGCCCTTTGCTGGTGCAGGATCTGGACACCACTGCGTAAGAGCCTCTGCCCCACCGAGCCAGAAGAGGGGAGTGATGCTCAAACCGGGAACCGACGGCATGTTTGAGGGTCTGTTCACTGCAGAGGGAGACTTGGCCTTGAGCAAGACACGGAGCAACTCACAGAGTTCATAATATATTGTGCAAAATAAAAAATGCATCAAAAAAGAAACTAAACTGAAGAGATGCAGCACAGGGTGCATTCGTACAAAGCTCAGCCCGGAGAAGGATGGTCCTGCCTTGGAGGCTGGATCCAGCCTTGCAGCGTCTGGGGCTGCTCAGAGATGCACCACGAAGCTGCATTTGCTTTGTGGAAGTGTAAGAAGTAAAGAGGGTGGTGGCATGCATGTGTCTCCCAGGGACACGCTATTCCACCAAAAATAGTCCTGCCAGGGAATTTGGGCTGGGCTGTGAGGAAGGAGGGCTTGGAGGGCTTGGAGGGCCCCATGCATGGGTGAAGGTCTCAGGCTGGTCACATGTGTAACCACCCCTGTCAACATCGCCTGGGATGGAGGGGGCTCCTGCCAGCCTCTGCCTCTGCCTCTGCTTTTCTGTTTCTTGAAGAACCCTTTCATGCTGCTTCTTCCCCACAAAGCTAGCCTGATTGTCTTCTCCTCTTCTGGGTCCTTCAGATGATGTGCATCAAAGGGAGTGAGAAACCCTGACGGTGCTCCTCAAGGGGGGTCAACCTCTCTTGGGTGTCTCCGGGACAAGGACAACGAAGAGGGAAGCTTTGCAGACTTGAGAAACAGGAGAAAACATCTTTCAATCCAGAAACCGGTGGATATGAAATCCAAATGCATTGCCGTAACGAATTCGTCTTGGAGTGTGTTGGATCAGGGGATAAGTAGATGCAAAGTGGGGATGATATTCTGGCAGCCGCGTGCAGCTCATTAAATCGATTGGCGGGAGCCAGCGTGTTTCATGCAAAGAAGTTTAATTTCTGTTTGGGCAGACAGATGCTCTGAGGTATCTCGGCGTGTCACAGACTGTGTTCGTACTCTTGGCTTATCCAAAACAAGCATGGATAGTTTTATCTGTGAGTCAGCGGTGACTCAGACATTGAGATGCTGGATTTTTTACAGCTATCTTACAAGGAAAACAGAGAAAAGAAGCTTGAATGCTTAATAAAAGTTGTCAAATACCTGCGAATCTTAGCTAGGGCAATTTAGAATGTATTTATGCAAGCTGCATACTGTATTTTGTGTCTGCATAAACCTGTGTGAAGATATTGGGGTGCCATCTCAAGCTATGAGCTGGATTAGATAAATTATTGTGACACTGGAAGCCCTCTTGTTTCTTGTCAATTAGATTTTAATAATAAATCAAGTTTGAGTAAAACTAAACAT
This sequence comes from Dromas ardeola, assembly GCA_013398915.1. NCBI lineage: Eukaryota > Metazoa > Chordata > Aves > Charadriiformes > Dromadidae > Dromas > Dromas ardeola. The sequence goes on from VYZM01003660.1 coordinate 322,198, forward strand.
TTGGATAGGTTTTTCCATCCCAAATAACCTGACAGTGAGCAAACAGCTTCTGCTAAACTTTTCCAGGACAACTCACCTCTGTCTGTGGGCAACTCAAGCCACCAAAAGTTGGCTTCGGAAATTGAATTCACAATTAAAATGCCTCTAATGGTCGTTGAAAATAAAGTTTACCTATGTGCCCTGATCAAATTGCATGTACTTTGCTGACAAATAGTGTTTAAAAGACACCCTGAGTCAGATTTGGCAACAACTGAGCTGGAGAGCATGGCATTTAATTTGCATTTTAGGGGACAAAATGGGGTGCTGATCGTGCTGTGGGCACTGCCACGGTGTTTAACTGAGCGCTGCTGAAAAGGTGGCCTTTGGCAAGCCCGGGGAGCCCGAAGAAGTGCAAGAGGTGACACACACGGGCAGCAAGAGGTGACACAGACGGAGTCATCCTTGGAAAAGGGCTCCTGAGCCCTGCCGCCTCTGCCTGGCTTCCCACAGGGTGGTCCAACTGCCCAAGCCACTTTGTTTTTTTATGATAAGAAAAATGGGATGCTGAAAACCTTCCCTCCATACACATGCACGGACACGAGCTTTGTTTTACAAGCTCCAGCAGATGTTTTGCCAGGCTGAGCTGAGCTGCACAAGTTGTGCTCTATGAAGAACTCGCTGGGGAGATGACAGGACACACACCAGCCATGCGCCACCACAAAAATAAAGCAAGCCATACACGGGGTGTAAATTCCTGTGGTGTGGTAGCTCCTGCCACATACTGATTAGAAATGTATGAACCTTTGCTATGCACACTTGGGTAAACTACTGTCTTTTTGTCAGCAACATTTCCAAATTTAACCTCCGGCTTAAACATCACCGGCAGTATCGCTGAAATTCAGGGCAGGGATATGATGCAAAAAAACAGGGTTCTTGCTCCAAAACTGCAGCCTGGCCCCACAGAAATTCTGGGAACACCATGTGGGAAACTATCATCAGGAATAAATTCAGTTTTCCTCTGTAGAAATTTCTGGCCGCCAAGCGCTGCAGAGAACCGCAGGGGCCGCGCATGGTGCGATCGGGGCACATTATCCCCACGGGAAGGCTGGAATTATTTTTGTCAGATTGTTTCAACCTGTTCATTACCTTTAGTGAATTTTCAGGAATATTTATGGTGCTGCTGAGCGGAACTGCGGTAGCTCTTGGTTTGTTCCTCCAAGAATAGTATATGAAGTAATAAAAGCAATTGTAAGCTGACTCTGTTTTTGTTAACCAGAGTTGTATTATTTCTGTAAAATGTTTTTATTCTATTTTTGCCTTCAAATGGAAGTGTTTGTTTTCTATTTCGTGTTACTCTTCTATATCATTTTATTTCACTGCGATGTTCGAAATACGCATGCACAACTGCTGCTGTGATTTCTACCTTGAATGAGCTTTTTATTGGACTTCTCCTCTCAAGTGTTGTTAAATCACCACAAATTGGAGTCTTCAAAGCACTTGGTCAGAAAACAGATTGAATCATTTATTCAAAAGGCTTCCCAAAGAGAAGGATTATTTCCATTTTTCAGCAGAGCCTCTGGTTTACACGTGACCCCGAGCTCAAGAAAACAGATCTCCAGAGATGTGTTGTTTTTAGACAGGGGTCTGGTAGTCTGAAGAATGCAAAAATATTCCTCAACAAGCAGAGCAGGAGGGATTGATATGTAGCTGTTGATGCTACCCAGGCCATGAAAGCCCGAGTGAAAAGCTTTATTTTTTTTTTCTCCTTTCAATTTGTGTGATTCCTAAACCTCTTCTCAAGGACAAAATCTTTAAAGGCAAGCAAAGAACTGTCGTCATCTTCTTGTTAAAAACCAATTGCGTCTGAAAACGTGCAAGAAAAGAGATTTTAAGGATAAAATTTAAAATTGGAACAGGTTGTACGCAAGGTGCTGGTAACCTCATGCTGCATTTTGCCACTCGAGCCACCCCCTTAGTGTCTCCCTTTACCAGTTTTGCATGAATAGATAAATCTCTCTAAACAAATACGGAATTAAATGAGTGTTGTAACTGGTTGTGAGTTCAAGAAACTGTCTGAATGTACTCGCACAGAAGACGTTTGAAAGGAACATTTTCTTGGATTGTTTCCTTGAAACTATCTGAATAGAAGTCTTTGTGCTGCTGAACAAGTCTTCATAAGATCACATTAATTTGGGGTTTTGGAAAGCTCAGCTGACTGCAGCAAAGCAACAAGAGCCACTCACCACGCAATGAAACGCCTGTGCCCGTTCCTAAACTCCTCAAGAACGATGACACATACGTCTCTATTTACTATTGATTCAGGAGTGTCACCCTTATTCCTGACAAATTAAAACCAACCAGAGGTGGATGCCTTCCCAAAGGCTTTATCTCCGCCAAGAGGTGAACAGGTCAAAGGCTCTGTGCAGGGGGTTCTTCCAAAACATATGATTTCACGAAAAGCAAAGACTTCTCCTGGGAAAATATCACTTCCAACCTAATACTTATGTATTTTTTCCTGCAGGAGATGTCAACACAGCCATTTTTACTTAGCTTTTATCTGAAATGTCATGCTGTTGCGGTTGTTCAAAACTGGAGTCTGAGGACGCGTAAGAACTGTTATTTGTGGACAATGAGGAGAAGAACCAGCAAAATGAGGAGGATGCTGCACACACTCGCTGCCCTAGTTCTTCCAGAAATGGCCTGACAGTTGCAGGTGGACATTTGGTGGGAACCAGGCTGAGGGTTGCAGGTGGACAGCTGGCTGGGGTTCCTGTATCTCAGCACCCTGCCCAGCAGTGTTTCGCCACTGGGAGAGGGATTTTGGGGAGCCATATGGAGGTTCTGGAGTGAGTCCAGAGAAGGGCAACAAAGCTGGTGAGGGGTCTGGAGAACCCAAGTCTGACTAGGAGCGGCTGAGGGAGCTGGGGGTGCTCAGCCTGGAGAAAAAGAGGCTGAGGGGAGACCTTCTCACTCTCTACAACTCCCTGAAAGGAGGGGGTAGCCGGGGGGGGGTTGGTCTCTTCCCCCAAGCAACAGGCGATGGGACAAGAGGAAACGGCCTCAAGTTGCTCCAGGGGCTGTTTAGGATGGATATTAGGAAAAATTTCTTCACCGAAAGGGTTAGTAAGCAAGATCCTAAAGGTCCGTTCCAGCCAAAATGATTCTATGATTCTATCTCCTGTCCTCCAAGGCAGAACACCAGAGATGACGGAGTCCCTCTCATGCCCAGTGCACCTTCACACCCCCATGCCAACGCTCCATCCTGCAGTGGGAAAGTCTAATTTATTGTCTCCTTTGAAGTTTTAAATGATTTGATTCGTCTGCTTTAGTGTTACGGCTCTCCTGGCCATGTGGGCTACCGGAGCGTGGGTATCGTTCACAGCCTTCTGAGACTCTCCGGCTAAAATGCAGCAGTGTTATTTGCTGTTTGGGACAGTTAACATTGAACTCCACAAGCTGACTTTGCACATGAATGCATCAGCATCTTTTCATTAAATTACCGTGTTATTTCTTCCCATTAAGTCTTAAAGGCCAAGTTTAAAAATCTTTTTTCTTTATCTTATACAGACCTCCTCTTTCTGCAAGTACCAGAAACATATAAAAGCAGATTAGTTGTCCCTGTGGCAGGAATTGGTAAAATTAGTAAAAAAAAATAAAATACTGAAGATGGTGTGTGAGTGCAGTATCTCTATGCACTGGGGTTATTTAGTGCAATTGGATGCAAACCCGTGTACACTAATAAAAGCAAAGTGGGAATCAGTGTGCTGGAAACACAGGAAATTGTGGCATTGCTTGGGATGGCTTTTGGTGGCACACCGAGATATTATTATTACAGTTGCATTTTGCACTGTTCTTCAGGAGTTGTTTTCTATTAAAAAAATCAGCTTTCTCCAGTCTGTGATTTAGCCGAAGACAAGTGCTGGTTTTCCTTTGGAAGAGCAAATGGTGCTGGTGTTGGTGCTTCCCGACACAGAGATGGGGGGTCAGAGATAAACCCTGTTGGAAGTGGAAGGGAAGTGGCTTTCCCACTGCCAGATCCGTGCTATCTTTAGCTCCTACTGGTCTCGGAAGTGTTTAAGGCTGATGAACTGTGTATGTTTAATGCTCAGACTAAACATCCTTCTGTGTATATCTCAAACGGGCAAATAAGTGTTTGCATCTCTCAGAAAATTAATTTCAAGACCAAGTGTGACAATTTTAAGGTGAAAATTATTTAGCTATTGCCCCACTTTATATTAAAGGCAGTCAAGCTATATGACCAGAGGGAGTTTGCTGTCGTGGGGACTGTTGCAAAGGCCCTTTCTCGTTCATCTTAGTTTAGCTTGGATGGTTTATTAAAGGAAAAAAAGGTATATTTAGTAAAATTGTGGCTTAGACTTATGACACCCGTTTTACTCACACACACATTTCAAACTCACCAGGAGCAAACAGCAATTTTTCTAATGCTGTTACAAAGTTCAGATCCGTTTCCATATCCTTTCAGACTCCTTATCCTGTTATAATTAATTAAGGGCTGATTAACTGTTATGTCTTTTATTGTCTCTTTGTCCCGGCTGCAGTCAGGAGAGATGTCTGGGGTGGCATGGTCGGCATCGCCGCGGCTGGACATGAAGCCATTGGCACCACGGGAGGTCCCACCACGTCATCTTCTTGGAGTGGCCTTTCACTTGACCCCCACCAGGATCCCGCTCAACTCTACTGCAATTTGAAATCTTTTGGGGGGTCTGTGAACCCTCCTCCCTGCCAAAGGGGATGCGAGCACCCCTGAGAGCCATCCACTTCTCTATCCATGGGATAAAGAGGTGTAGACATACCAAAATTGCAGGTTTTTTTGAACAACGGAAAAAATGTTATATTTAGAATTTGTTGGTCAGAAGCAGCTTTATCTCCCCCAGATAAACACAAAACTGGTTTGCTAATGTGATTATCGAGAGATGGGAGGGGTGAAAGTCCGTCCTCTCACCTGACCACTTCCAGGTGAAGAGTGAAGAACCTTGCCCGGTAAATTTAGCATCGTGCTTACAATGTCGGTTTGGGCTACAGACGTCTCTTCTACAGCAGAACCTGGTCTGGCTTGGCCAAAATCACTAGAGAACTGACCCAGGGTCCCAACTGATGTGTGTCACTGGTAACCAGAGCATGCCCAGCTTCCAACTCCAGCCATCAGACTCCGTTATTCCTGCTGCCAACCCTCTGCAGGAGGAAACCCCACGCGCAGCATCCCTCCCAAATCCGATGGGGACCATGATGGTCCTCACCCAGTGAAGGCTTTTCTCGAGGCTTGGTGGCCAGAAAATAAAATCAATGAAAAAGCAAAGGGTTTATCATGTTGTGGGAGGGAATTGGTGACATTTGCTATGCGGCCCCTTGTGAACCTCCCCCCCCACCCCGTTCTATGAACCCCAGGGTCAGACTGAGGGTTTTAAGGAAATTTAAAAGAAAGGATACGGCATCCAGGATGGATAATTTTTAATGCGTTGGGGTCATTCGGAGACAAATTTGTGTAATGAGTGCACTAGAAATGGAAAGAAGAGATTAAAGCCCTGTTTGTCATGTACAGAAGCGCTTATCAGCCCTTCCCAGCTGAGCCCGGCTCAGATTAAAAATGATCTGAGAGAACAGGGGCTGACTGCAACCATGGGTCTTCCCTTCCAGGCTAATTATAAAGTGCATATTAAACATGAGGCTGGCGATGGAGCAGCTGCAAAGGTCTTTATCTATATTAAGAGACTGTCCACCTACATAATAGGAATAATTATTAAGAAAGGAAACTTAAAGAGGAAATTGCACATAATGGCACATTATACATTTCCCTAATCCCACGCCTCTCTGTAACAGCACACGCTGCGGGGATGCTTTGGTTCGCATCTCAGGGGGATGCTGAGGGGCTTGTCCAGCCTCTCTGGGCGTTCCCTAGGGCTGCAGCCCCGCTTCTCTGCTCCTGCCAGCAACCCAGGAGGAAGAACTCCTCTCCCCACTGTTGTTTTCCAGCTTTTCTTTTATTTTCATCTGAGGTGTTCCTAACAAAAATCAGAAATCGGGGCTTGAGCACTATTTTTTTGCTCAGTTTTTGAGAGCTCCTTCAACACAGGGCACTGAAGGGCAACACGCAGCTCTGTGCGTCCCCTGGGCCCTGCAGTTCAGAGCAGCCAATCTGTCCAAAGGGACACCAAAAACTGAAGGCTCTAATTAACGATAAATTAGTATATTACCCTCTCAATCCTTGAAGACTTTACCAGCCCAGGACTATCAATGGGAAGAAAGATATCAAAATAAGGCAAAAATAAAAGCCTGCAAAAGATGAGAGACCTACATCCCTCTATTTTCTACCTGTTTTAGGCATTTTTGGAGCCCACTGAGTCCAGTCCCTGCCTTTCCAAGGGGCTGCACGCACAGGGGTTGGGATGCTGCTGGTTTATAAGCCTGGGCGCTGCTGCACCCACTATATGTGTTAAGGAGCCCTATTTATGTGAGCAGGTCCGAGCACCCTGGTTCACACCTGTGTTTGCCCCTGCATCATGCAAGGACCAGAGGACAGACCAACCTCAGCAACGTTTTTAGGCAGAGGTTTCAGAAAGGGCCAGGGGCGTAATCTGCAAGAACAAGCAAAAGAGGGTCTTGTAGGGTCAAAATTAATTTCTGCTGCATTGCACCAGCAATCAGATTTGTTTCGAGACAAATGTGTCTCCTCATGGCGTATTCAGCTCCCCTCCATCATCCTGGGGAGAGCAGGTGGAAGAAGGATGAATTACACATTGACATGGGTGTATCACCATGTCCTGCAGAGGAACTGGGGATGAACTGGGATTTTCCCAGGTCTGGCTCTGCTGAGTTCCGATCTCCATCCCATCTGTAGCACCCCAATTATTTTTACCCTGATGCCTTTGCCACAGATGTCCCCCTTCCTGAGCATTTGAACGTGATGGTTCTCTTCTCTTCTCTTCTCTTCTCTTCTCTTCTCTTCTCTTCTCTTCTCTTCTCTTCTCTTCTCTTCTCTTCTCTTCTCTTCTCTTCTCTTCTCTTCTCTTCTCTTCTCTTCTCTTCTCTTCTCTTCTCTTCTCTTCTCTTCTCTTCTCTTCTCTTCTCTTCTCTTCTCTTCTCTTCTCTTCTCTTCTCTTCTCTTCTCTTCTCTTCTCTTCTCTTCTCTTCTCTTCTCTTCTCTTCTCTTCTCTTCTCTTCTCTTCTCTTCTCTTCTCTTCTCTTCTCTTCTCTTCTCTTCTCTTCTCTTCTCTTCTCTTCTCTTCTCTTCTCTTCTCTTCTCTTCTCTTCTCTTCTCTTCTCTTCTCTTNCTCCTCCCCTCTCCTCCCCTCTCCTCCCCTCTCCTCTCCTCCAGTGTAAATCAGGACAGGGGGTGGAGATGAGTGAAGGTGGGGAGGGCAGCGGAGCCCTGATGGACACAGGAATTATGGCACCACTCTGCACTTCATCCCATGAGCTTTATCACCGTATATGGGGTGTGATGGGGGCTGAGCCATGAAAGAAAACATTTTGGCTAACTTTAGCTTCTCCTTCTTCGTGATCCACCTGGGTTTACATTGCTCCTGGGCTGTTCAGCAAAGCCCCGTGCTTCATAGCCCTGATTTCTGCACAAAACCAGGACCACAAGGAGCCCCAGGAGCCCCCGTGAAAGGCAGAGGGTACCCTGGAGAGCCCCAGTTCAGCTGCAGTGGGGCAGTTTCCCAGGGATAGTTTCTGCTTGGGGAGGCTTTCCCCAGGTGGCTGCAACAAGAATGGCTCATTTCCCTAAGTCGAAGGAAAAAAAAATGTTTTGTTCCCACGAAAAAACAAATAACCCACCAGTGAGCCATGGCAGGGATCCCGTCACAGAAGCCCACTCACACTGTCCAGGAAGCCTCTGAGGCCAGGTTTCCTGCTGGCTTCTCTATGGATGTACAAGAGGATGTTCTCCTTCTCAAGCCAAAGCTGGAACACGAACACCCTCCAGGTGCAGATTCCGACCACCAGCATCCTTGGACGATGTTTGGGCACCCTCTGCTCAAGGCGGTCCCATCCCCAGGGTGGACAGTGCAGGGATGGACAGACAGTGTTTGGTCTTACCACCGCCCTCAAACACCTCAGGGGTTTCCGACCCCATGGACCAGGAAAGGCAGCCCACGCCACAGCCATTTCTTCTTATTGCCAAAGCAATTCAGGCTCCCCCATGTGAGATGTAATGGTTCTGGGGTCATTATTTGCAGTCCCTGGCCACTGCTGCATACCACTGGTGTGTTTTGGGTGCCTCCAAATCTTTTTATTTAAGTGTTTTTGATCTGACCCCAGATTCCCATATTCCCTATATTGAGAAAAATTTTGCTACCCAGGGGAAAGCCAGAATTTTCCCAGTTTCCCCTTCCCAAAACCAAATCACACACAAACTGTTGTATGTTCATGTAAAACATAAAACATTCTAAGCAAAGAAAAAAGTCTATTCGAATGCCACATAAGTGGTGACCCTGCTCAGCATCAGGGGCCAAGGCAGGAGTAGCATGGCCCGGAGGCCTCCCTGCACAAGAGAGGGTAAAAAAATTCATGAAATGTTCCAGAATAGCCTTAATTTCTAATGTTTCAATAAAAACAGCCCACCAACCTGGCCCTTATGGCACAGTTCGTAAATCTTGACTCTATGCCAGCATTCACAGGGCTCTGATTTTGCTAGGAATACTTTACCCTGAGAAGAAGGAGCCTGTTCTACCCTCCTCCTGGAGCGTCAGCACGTTGCTGGAGGTCTCCGAGGACACCATTCCCCATCCCCAGGTACCCGAAGCATCAAAGCCACGGGTGCAGCCCCCGGGCATCCCCCGGTCCCAAAGCTGCAAAGTGGCCTGGAAGAGCCAGGGCCAGGAGAAGGGCTGCAGCACCGTCCTCTTTGCTCCCCTTCTCCCACCGGTGCCTAAAACCCAATGAATTACCAGCCAAAAAAAAAAAAAAAACAAAAATAAAAAAAAAAAATCAGGTTGCATGAGCAAACACCAACCACCGCTCGTATCTGATGTGCACGTCGCCAAGAGGAAACTTGCTTGGGTTTGCAAAAGCTGCGAGAGAGGGAACTGGCCTAAAACTGCAATATTTATACAGTCTTGTTCATATATCCTCTGCTGAAACCAGACCAAGCCTGAGGGGATTTTCTTGGCAGACCCTGTATTGCAAATGGCAGATTTATTGGCGCAGAGTGAAGCAATCCCAGGCTATCAGTGCCTGCACAGTATCTCCAGCGTGAATTGAAAACAAAGATTTGATTGTCTCTGTTTATCTGAAATGATTTATAAAACAGTTCTTCACTCAGAGCTGGGGGAAGAAAAACATTTGTGTTCTTATCTGAGATCTCCTCTTTTTTTTTTCTCTTTTTTTTAAAGGAAAAAAATGTCGTATGGTTGAATCGAGTATCAAGACGGCTGTGGCTTTTGTCCCCTGTCCCCGTGCCCGCAGGTAGGGCCATGGTGGGGATTCCCCAGCCTGGGCACGCTCCGCGCCTGGCATCTCCACCTGGGTCATGTTTGCAGATGTCAAACCAGCTCTGATCCAGAACCTGCTGTAATTAATGAGAAGTTTCCTAATGAGCTCGTCAGGCTGCAGAGCACAGCCCTGGTGCAACAGCACGTGTGCCCAGGCGGGCAGGAGGATGGGGTTATGCACAAGGGATGTGGATGTACTTTGCAAAATGGAAATGTCCCCTGCTTTTTCTCACTGAAATGAGAAATTAGGTGCAGTCCCACTGCTGGCTGAGAGAGGCTTTGGGGTCTCAGCCCCAGCAGCTGCTCCGGCGTGGCTTTGGGGGGGTCTCAGCACACCTGGGTGGCTTTGGCAAACAATAGTCTATGGGCCAAAGGCTGGAGAACCCATCAGGAAAGGAAATTACGGCATTCATGCCAAGGAGAGTTAAAATAACTTGCTAAGCAGCAAACATCCTGGAATCCCTGCACGTGGAAGAACAAGCAATTGTCTGCAAGGGGAATTGTTCTCAGGTTGGTGTGAATGAAGCTGGTGCCCACAATGGGCTCACCTGGCCAGGCTCCGCCGGTGCCAGCAGGAACATGCCTGGGCAGCGCTGACTACCTAGAGGAACTGGCAAGAGCTGGGGGTGAATTATTAACACACAGCCCATAATGTTCCTTCTCAGCTGGGAGAATATTGCTGTTTGTTTATTTTCCCTGAGCACAGGCTAGTGAGAATATTTATTTGTCTATTTATTTATGATACACAGACCTTGGTCCCATAACGCATCTGATGGGCATCCAGCAGCCCTGGGTCCTCCTGCATGGGCTGCCCTCCCTACTCCTGCACCATCTCCACACCACCTTACCAGTGAGTTTACACCTGAAAAAGCAGATGACGGAGGTTAATTAGGTAATGAGCTGTTAATGCTGGTGATAAACTGTTGAGGAGCACGCCCTACCATGCAGCCCTAGGGCTTTGCACTGGGCCATGAGTTCGGGTGAGACCTGGGAAGGTTTGTGCGAGGAAGGGTGATGGAAATGTTCCTCTCTATGTCCCACCAGTGTCAAACCCTGCGGTTTTATAACGGTGTTCCTCAGCCTTCTTGAGATGAGTCCAATTCCCAGCAGGTGACTTGCAGCTCCTCAGCTCTCCCTGCCTGGATCTGGTCTCGAAACTTTATAATCCTTATAATCCAGACCCATAATCCTTGAGGGCTGGTGGCGGTGTCCCCAGGGTGTGCGTCCTGCTCGGTCCCTGTCCCACTGCAGAGCCGGGAGCCAATGGGGAGGGATGCACGCCACAGGGATGCCACTTTCACCCCCCAGGTGGGATGAGGACATTTTAAACAACGCAACTTTTTCTCTATTTCAACGCCAGGAACATCTGCAGGATGTTGCACCTTTTGAGTCTCTGCAGGGTGCCCATGAACCTGCTGTGTAAGATCAGGAGGTGGTCCTTGACCAGGAGGTGGTCCTTGGTGGTCCTTCTTTGGACCACACATGAAGGGTCTGGAGCACAAGTCCTGTGAGGAGCGGCTGAGGGAGCTGGGGGGGTTCAGCCTGGAGAAAAGGGGGCTGAGGGGAGACCTTCTCGCTCCCTACAGCTCCCTGACAGGAGGGTGTAGCCAGGGGGGGGTCAGTCTCTTCTCCCAAGTAACAGGTGATAGGACAAGAGGAAACAGCCTCAAGTTGCACCAGGGGAGGTTTAGGATGGATATTAGGAACAATTTCTTCACTGAAAGGGTTGTCAAGCATCGGAAGAGGCTGCCCAGGGAAGTGGTTGAGTCACCATCTCTGGAGGTATTCAAAAGATCAGTAGATGTGGCACTTAGGGACGTGGTTTAATGGTGGTCTTGGCAGTGCTGGGTTTAGGTTGGACTTGATGATCTCAAAGTTCTTTTCCAACCCAAATGATTCTACAATTCTATAAGCTCGATCTTTTCTTTGGTGCAATTTTGCCTGATGAAAACAGTTAACAGAAACATGGGGAAGTTTCTGAATGCGGCGAGGAAGAACGGCTGTTTTGCAGCAGCGTCCTGGCCGGCTGCTGAAGCTTCACATAACGCCGTGCTCGCTCCAGCAGGATTTAGCTAATGGAAGGCTGAAGCCTCATTCCAGGGTTTTTTTTTTTGGGTAGCAAAACAATGTGAAATGCGTTGGTGGATGGAGGTTTATTTGTTTTTAAGGTGGTACGAGGTTTGAACCTGTCATTCTTTTCCAGATAATGAAAGGTGAGAAATACCACGTGTTTCTTCATAAAAGCAATGCATTTGCCAGAAATTGAATAAATCCCATTAAAAGCGCAGATGTGAATAGGCTGCGTGTGTAGAGCCCTTTGTGCTGCATTTGCTCAAGTGCTCATTTTTGTACTTCTTCCAGTCCCATGCTACTCGTACCTTTAAAATACCCTTCCAAAAAGCCTCCTTCTGCCCACCCCACAGAAAGCAGATGCTTTCTATGAATTCATTAGCGCCACGTCACTTCTGAAAACGAATTACCAGTGCAAATTATTATCTACTCAGATTCACCGTAGCCGCATTCAATCACACCCAAGCATCTTTTTGTTGCCTTATGAGCAAAGTCCATTTTCCTGACCGATCCCGAGTAATAACTTCCTTTTTGGATATATTTCTTTCTGAAAAAGGACTTTGGCACTCTGCCCTCATCCCTCCTTGGCATGGTCTTGAGGCAGGGACAAGTGATAAAGCCGTTCCTCAGCCCATCCTCGTGCCGCAGAGGCTCGAGGGAAGTCTCCTGGGTAGGGTGAAGCTACTCCCAACATTTCCCCAGCATCGTATGAGAATTGATGTTTAGCGCACAATAACACAGGAAAAGAATGTCAGGAATGGTTCAAATAAAAACATTACTGAAAACATGAGGTACTTAAAAGCCATGTTTTTCTTTCAGACCATATTCACTCATCTTGAAGTCTTAGTTTCTGAAATGGGCCAGTTTTTTAATGAAAAGCAGCCAAACTGCCAAAGCCCTGCAAATGTGGGAAGCAGGAGGTGGTGCAGAGCGGTGTCAAGGGGGAGCGGTGAAAGCGAAGTCTGGCTTCAGGGTTGGCAAAACCCTCCACGTGCTTCGAACCCAAATGAGGGGGTGAACGTAACCCCTTTCTGTGCTCCTGCAGGGGAATCGCACCCACCTGCGCACACCGCTTCCCCTCTGCTTGCGCTTGTGCTCAGGGATGCTCCGGAGCCTGAAATAGGATGTTTGTCCCAACATAACCACTTGAGCACATCACGATGCCCTTTGTGTCACTGCTGCCCACCCACCATAGTCATCTCCATCTCCATTGCTTCCATCTAGGTCAATGGTTCCCACTATCTGGCCAGGGACACCAGCACTGATACTCCTGGTTCCTGCTGCTCTCCCTAACTGCCTTGTCCATGTCTGGGTTATTTAAGATATGCTCAGCCACCTGGAGAGGGGCTTTTGTATCATTCTGTGTTCAGGAGAGTGTGCCCCCAGGCTACCAGCGCTGGGGAATTAGCCTATTGCAGTCTTCCAAATTCAGCGCTCAAGTCAGCTGTTACAATTAATTAGCTGTGTTGCTTAATCCTACTTTAAGTCCCTAATGATTCAGTGCTTCATTGGAAATCTAGTAATGTCCCCTATTGCTGCTCAGCCTCAACTGCAGTGCGGAAGAAAACAGAGAAATAACGCAAGCGCAGCACAGATCAAGGGCGCGTGTGATCTGCTCGTCGGTGCGAGCCTGTGCTTCCCAAATTCCCATAAAACAGTTTATAAAGCCTGGTGCCAGCCAGAGCTGGTGTGGCCTGAGCATGCCTGGCCACAAGGAGCTGCTGACCACGAGGTTTTGGCCAACCCTGGCAAGGCGGGAGGATGAGGATGCTGCCTCCCACCACTAGCGCGGTCACTGTTATTTAAGGCGAGCCGCTATTTTGTCACAGGGCTCAGCAAAATAAATGCTGTAACATAAAAATGCATTTCCCAACCCTTCAAAAACCTCCTTTCCCAACATTTCTGTTTTATAGGTACTAGTTTATAGAGCTATATTTTAACTTCACTTTTCTTCTTCTTTTATTTGTCTATCTATTGTGTTGTTTTATTGTGGGGTTATTTTCCAAGTGCATTAAATACTAGCTGCCTGCCCAGGGGTTTACTCAGATTTCTGTTGCCTACCATGGCTTTGCCCTGAGGAAAGCTTTCCTGTATAAACAAGGATTTACAGGATCTCAGGCGGGTGAACACGCCTGAATTTGGCATCTCCTGGTATTTACGTTCATGCAGCCCTTGCTCTGCTTTTCAAATCACTCGCGGAGGGGCTGTGCCCAGAGTTACACTCTCAGAAAGCCTTGCTCTGGCATAAGCCCTTAATCAGGACTTTATTTGGCAGCACCGATTTTATCGGTATTTACCGGATTTACTGCACTGCAAATGCATGGTTTAAAGACGCTGGAGCTGCCCAATGCTCCTGATGGGGAAAAACCTGTCACTCCCTGCGCGGCGTCCAGAGGAGAGACAGTACCAGGCTGTGCAGGACCCATACTGTACTGGAACTAGGGGGTTAAATATGTGCATTATATGACAGTAAAAATATGCCAAGCTTCCTTTCCATACTGAGAATGACGACCTCAAAAGTAGGTCCCAAGAGCAGCAATGGTAGGAGAAGACGGGTCGTGATGTCCTGTGGGTCCGGGTCTATGCCTGTGCTGGTGCGGAGCCTTAATAGATGCTGAGCAGCTTGAGATGCAGCCGTCACATCAAGAAACTGTTGTGGGCAAAGAAAAGAGAAAGTTATAATCATATCAGAGAGCAGAGGCTGGTAACTCTGCTTGGGAAACATCATTTAAACCTGCCCTCACCTCCATGCTAAAATTGGCATTTAGAAAACAGAGATCATGTCCTCCAAACTGTTTCTCCCCCAGACATGGTCCTCCCAGCACGTCATTTCTGAAGCCAGGGCATCCCGCGGGTGAGGAGGGGCCTCTCATAACCCGCACTCCGTCACCACTACTATTTGAAGTGCCTTCTAGGCAGGGAAAACTTCCAGTGGGGGGTTGATTGGGCACTTCATGCTTGCAAAAAAAACACATCCCTACTTCAGGACACTTCTGCAAACCTGCTCAGCATCTTCGAGGCTAAGCATCACCCGCGGGTGGGAGCCGTGTTACTACCGAGCCGCGCTTAACCCCAACCCCGGCTTAACCGAATGTGAAATACCAACATATGCGCTGTATTAATGATGTCAGCTCAGTCTCAGGTCACACTTAACTGGATTTTAATATGGAGATGGGTCACAAAGTCTCTCTGACCTGAGGCTAAGAGAGATGAAATGAGATTTTTCCTTTTTTTTTTAATCCAGTATTTGCTTAGCTGCGAAGCAGAGCTGCCAACGGGCCCAGACCCGCCGGCGGGGCTGAGTGTGGGTAAAACCGCAGTTATTAGAGTGATTTCACTTTTATTAATGGCTAAGAAACATCTTCATGCGCCCTGTGCCTTGTATAACAAGCCAGGCTATATCACAGAAGCACAGATAAGAATGAAAAGCTGAACGTGTTGCCCAGCTCCCCCAGCCTCTCTCAGCACCTGAATAAGTTTCCTGCATTCAGGTGGGTATTTGTGCACATATTTTTGTACTGCGTGGGGTTTTTCAGCCTTGGCTTTGCTATTGCACTTCTCCGAGGAGCAGCTTGAGCTGCTTGAATTTAATGAGCTGATGCTGAGCCCCGGGAAAGCCGGCATGGGAAGATGCCACGGGGAGCCTGTGCCCCCAGCTGTACCTGCCACAAATTTTTTCTAAACATGTCTTTCTACAAATGGCTAAACTATTGAAAATGCAACAAATTCCAAAATCTTTCCCATATGTTTGGGGTTGGTGGTACCACGACTCTCATTTCATCCTTAGCATGACTTTATTAACTATCCTGCTTAATTACTCCTTGGCGAGGGTGGTTTTCTGAGCTCTCCAAAGGAAAGCAAAGCATCGAGAATGGCCAGCAGCTCTTCCCAGCTGTGCGCTTTGCCTGGTTCCAGATGTGCAAATTAAAGAAACGCTGACGACAATGTGCTGTCCTAGCGCAGAGGAAATTAAATCTACGGCCCGTTTCCGAAACCTTGCCCCAGCCCTTCCATGATCCAGCACCAAAATCAATATTTGCATTTTAAGCTTTGCTTAATTTTAAAGATTATGAGTTGGATAGAAGGCAGAAAACTTTGTGGCGTCCTTTGAAGTTGATTTATTTTAACGTGATACCTACAAGCACTCACCGTCTCCTTGCACGTCATGAAATAAACAGTTGCGTTCCAGGGATAATGATGCTAAGCCAGTGCGATGCACGTGGAGATAATTCCTTGTGTTTAACACACTTGTGATGGTGAAACATTCCTGCAGAAGCGTGGGCAGAGGAGCAAACCGCCAGGTATTTCTGGAGCAGGTGGAATCCACGCCACCCCAGTCGGGCTCCAGCGATCCAATCTCACTCGTGCAGCCAGCAATAGGAAGCAGAAACATAAAAACTGGCAGGAAACCACATAAAAAAAAATCATTATTCCTGCCCATAAATGTCAAGAAGGAAATACACAGGAGGGCAGGCGGGTAGCTGGAGGCAAGGAATGTGTCAGGCACCAGCCCCAAAGCGGGGTCACCGTAGGGAAGGGGGAGAGGGATGCCTGGTACCCAGCAGTGCTGGGACGAAGGGATGATGGAGCAGCACATCACAGAGGAATGAGCATCGCAACCCAGAGCACCTGCAAGCCTTAAATTCGGACCAGCACCTTCTTTGTGCGGGTTTAGGGACTCCTCACAAACCCCTTTACATTTTCACCATTTGACAGGAGATTAAATCCCTCTTTCTTCCACCCCTACTGTCTAGAAACCTCAGTGTTGGGTTACCCCAGGCTTTTTATTATGACCACCACCAAAATTTATTCCCCACTTAAAATGCAGCTGTGAATTGAGTAACATGGACTCAAACCCAGTGGCTGGGTTGTCCTGAAAGACATGGGGGAAGAGGGGTGCAGGTTAGGGCAAAACCTTGCACATGTATTTTTTACGCTGCTTCTCGTAGCAAGGGGAAAAAGCTTTGAATGTGAGATGTGTTGTAAAAGAGGAGGACTTTTTGGTTTTGTTAGGAATGGGAGGTTGAGCAGAACATGTGGAAATCAGAGCCCTGCCCTGAGACATCATTATGAGTCCTCCCTGAAGATAACGTCCTGCATGGAACTTTTTTCTCCACCTCTTCTGGCAGCTCATAGTGGGGAATTCCAACACTGGGGTTTCAAGGAAGAGGAGTCGTTCTCCTGCCCACCCTTCCCTGGCTGGTGATGGGGATGATGGTGCTTCCATGGGGAGTCCCGGCCGGTGAAATGGGAGGCAGTGGGTACCGGCGCTGCTGAAGGATACTGCCCTGTAGTGGTGCTTTAAAATGAGATGCTCTGCAAGGATAAAGGACGGGCACTGCCTGCATCCAAGGGAAAAGGGAACCCCACTGGCTCCATGTGCTCCAGCCACGACACACAAGTGTGTGATCCCACCGTTGCCATGGTTATCTCTCCAAAATTATTGGCGAGCCAGGCAATTAGGCTACCACAACACACCTAATCGCTTGTATATTTTCCAGCACACTTTCCCCACTTTTCCAGTGGGGATTTCCCCCAGCAGTGCCGAGGCATAGCCATTTCCCCGCGTCCTGCACCTTCGCCACCGCCGGCTTTTGACAGCTCACTCCCTGCGAGGAGCCTCCCAGGATAAATTGCTTAACTCCAGGTGACAGATGCTGCAATAAACCCGCTCCTAATTAGCTGATATCAGAACCCGCTCATTCATAAAATGTTGATATTACCAGCAGGACAAATGTGCTTCCTTTAATCACAATGTATTATATTATGGGCTCAGAGCCAGCTTTTAATAGCCACAGACTGGGACAACACTTGATCTGGCCGATGAAATCCTTCCCGGTGCACCTGAGGATGCTCATGGCTACGCTGGTGGCACCGCAGGGATGGTGACCTGTGCTGGGCAAGTCCTAGGGGCAAAGCAGGACAGCACTGAAGTCCTGCACCCCACCACGACCTCCGCAGACCCCAAAAATCAGGGATGGATGTAGCACCTTCCCACCTGCCGAGAATTTTATCCCCGGTGCTGAAAACAGTGGTGGAGCAAAAAATGTCATTTAAGAGCTTGGCACCGGGTACCCACAGGGTTAACGCATCCCAAACGCCTCTTCCCAGCACTGGCAGGAAGGGATTTGAAGTGTAGCAAGGGGAGGATGTGAAAAGAGTTGGAGATTCCACCGTCTCAACATCATGCCGGAGAGAAGAGAAAAGAACATCTTTTCTTAAAGCCTCATTTCATTGTCATTTTAATGAGCATTTCAGGTCAATTCCTTTTCTGCCTTTGAGCCATCTCTCTGGCTGTACAGTTGTGAGGGTACAAAATATTCAAGTCAGCTAATTTGAAATGAATTTCGGGATTTTTACATGTTTCTCTAAAGAAGACTTTCATGATCAGAGTTTAACATCCATTTCAAATAAATGGGACTTCTGTGACTTCCAGCTGTTTTTCCTGCCGGCACAATACCTCCAGATTCCACCCTGGCACATTAAAAAGGCTCGTGACACCACATAAAATACAAGCTATTACTAGCGAAGGCATCTATTCAGGTTGTAAATGTATTAAAAATAAAATTATTCTAACAAAATTTAACGCTAAAATTCCCGACCTATTGCAAAAACCTCGGTGCAGTTACCTTCCCTCTTGCACCTCCCTCCTCTATAGGGTGGGGGCACACAGAGAAGAGTTACCTGGGGAAATACTGGGTTTTTTTTCAAGGGAAATATGCTGCAGGATATCTGTATGTTCGGGAATGTTTTCTGATGGCAGTTTCCCCACCATGGGGTGCTGGGAGCAGAGAGGGGAACCGGTGCTGCCTGCCCGGCTCAGGGTGCCTCCTTTGTCCTTGCGGCAGCAACATCCAGCTGTAAAGTCGTAGCAGGGTGGCGAGGAGCAGCCCAAATACATCTGCTCCAGCTGGTTCCATTCATGGTGATAGAAAAAGTCAAATAAAATGTGTGCTCTGAGGCTTATTTATGGGTGGAAAAAGAGTTTTTGGAGGTGTGTTTGTTTGATGGAAGGGTTCACCTGGTAATTACCCTGGCAAATGGTGAGCAGGGATGCAGCCAGGCATTGGGATGCACTGGGGGGACCAGGAAAAGCAAGAGCTGAATAATTCACAGATGCCCAGCAGAAATGTTGCTGATGCTCCCTTGCATAGCTGGCAAGCTGTGCCCTGCCTGCCCTGCCTGTCCTGCACAACTGGGGATGCTCTGGCAGCACTTGGGGTCCAGGTTTGCCTTGCCGAGGGGTTCCCCAATTCATCTGCACCCAGCCCCATGGATTAACACATCCCCAAGAGCAAAACTCCAGCATGTGAATGAAAAGCCGCGTGAGAGTGACATATTTCTTCTGGTTGTTGGCTCTGCGGTGCCAATCTGCTCCGATAGCGGGCAGGATAATGAAGGTAATGGCTGTAATCCTCGTCAGGGTTAGCACCAATTACCAGCTGGCTCTTTAATATTATGATGGTTATTGTTGTTGTTGCTATTGCTCAGAATCATTTGCATGTCATCTACGCATCCTTCACCAGCCCACATGAAGGATAAGTAATTTGGCACATGAAAAAGGGTGCGCTTTGGATGGAGAAAAGCTCCAAATCCCTGTGGCCAGTTCCGCCTGATGGCTTTGTCTGGGGTCTTACGAGCCTGAATATGGATAATGCCAAAATAAATGTTATTTCTGCTCTATGTTGGCTTTGTGGTTTAGCAAGATTTGGGGAAAAAAGAAATCACTTCCATGAGCTAATCCATGGGTTGGCTGATGGATTGATTGAAGGCATTGGCTGTGCTGCACCCTGATCTGTTTCAAGTCTGGGAAAGCACCGTTTTAAAAACCTTCCTTTCCAATGGGGACAGATGTAACACGATTTCTGGACCATCCTGTTATTGCTTGGCTCCATGGTAGGAGGTGGGATGCATTCAGCCTCTACCACGCTTTGTAATGGAACGACGATGGACCAGGCAGTCTGATACCACTCACTTTTGGAGACGTCTTTTCTTGAAAATTCATTAAAAATAAGTCAAGGGGGATACAAGGAAGCAGATTTAATGTATGTACTGATGCTCCTAAAAGCCTTAGTGCAGAGGCATGAAAAGAGGGGTGTAGTGCTCAGTTTTTCGGCTTGAAGCACACGTGCACCAGGGATCCAGCAGCACTGACAGAGGAGACGGTGGAAACGATGGGGCCGGGGCAGGACACAACAGATGGTTTCTCAATGAGCCTGTTTTCAGCCATCACGTAGCGAGAGGCGATACCCGGCAATGCAAACCCAGCATCCCCAAGGCAGCATGGAGAGAAAACCTGGGGGATTGACCAGAAAATCAATCCATTTTCCTTCCTGGCAACATTTACTTCATGGCATCAGGATGAAATGTGAAGGACCAGCAGGTATGGTCTTTGCTTTCTCCTTTCCTGCAATAGGGTTGGGATTTCACCTAGGCAAAGCATTTAAATTCCTTGTTTCCCACCCCCAGTGGGGTGTCCATCGAAAACAACAACAGCCCAGTATTTTCATTTCAGCTGGGTTGGCACCCGGAGTTTCGCCATCCAGATGCGATGTTTCTCCCCCCGGATGCATCACCCCGGCAGCCGCAGTGTATGGGGACAGATGCACAGCTGGATGCTCCTGGGGGTGCAGCATCCCCCGGCTACCCCTGTGGTACCAGGTTTTGGGGGGATAAAGCACCCCGTGGGTTGCTGTGGGAGGCAGCGGGCGAGAAGGCTCCATGCAGCTTGTTACCTGCCACCTTGCTTTGTGGGCAATTAGAAGGAACTGGAAAGTGATCTGGTTTCCCAAATGAAAACGTGTTCCTAATTAGAGGTAAATGTGTATCCTGGTAACGCTGAATTTTAAGCACTGTTTTCAAATGTTTATTGATTAATAATTATTATGGGAAAACACGAGCTCCCATATATAAATCTTTTGACAGGAGCTGTCCGTCAAAAATAATGATCCTTTTAAAACTCATGAATAAATAATAATGCAAATCTATTTTACACAAAATACACACTGCTTTCCATCCCAGCCACTGGAATAAAATACAGTTATTTAAAATAATGACTCTACAATGCTTCAATAATGAGCTATTAGACATTTAATACACATGAATTTTTTTTTTCTTCCTGGCTTATGGATTATTACTTTTTCAAATTAAAACATTACATTCCTTCAGATTCTTCTATCCTAAATGCCTCACCTATGACATTTTTTCCAGTAGGTTAAGGAGAAGATGGCTTCATTTGCCACGGAGCCGTATCGTGATGGGCACGGTAATAATTGAGCTCCATTAACATTGACCTTGTGCTTTGGGGCACTGACGGGGACGTGTGTCCCAAGTGCCATCAGTCCCCCAGAAGTGCTGTGGCACATACAAGGCCCCAAGGCTACCAGAGGACTCAGAAAAAAATTGCTGAGAAATGCTACTTTTGGGCCATTTCAAACATAGGATTAGCTGCAAAGTGCTGAGTCAGCACTTTTGCTCAGAGCCAAGGTTTGCATGAGGTGGGAATCTCATGCGGGCATCATGGCTTGAGAAGGAATTAACAGGATCGCCCCCAAAAAGCTGAATTTTATTAGTTTGCAAAGTTATCTATGGCTCATGAATTACTCTTGGAGGAGTAAGTCTTGATGCCAATGTTCGCCAAGGAATCTGGGGAGCGATAAATACACTTTAAGGATGTTCTTTCAGCTCTTACTTATTTATACAATAAAACACCTCTGGCAGGGAGCTGTGGTAGTTCATACAGATCTTTAGATATTTTAAAATTATATATTGAAGGCTGAATTTAATGCTTGCTGGTCTGTACCTCTGAAGCAGCAGGAGAGGTCGGGGCTGGTAACACCATGGCTGGGAGGTTCCTCCTGTTTCCCCAGTGCGTGGTGCTGGCATCCTCCAGCTGCCAGGGTCCCAGCTCTGCTCCTGGGGCTGTTTGCCACGCTCCTGTCCAGGGGAAACAATATGAAGTATTTTTTCCTTTGAAATCACAGTTGGTGAGAGGATAACGCAGGGCTTTCCCTGGTCCTTCACATGCTCCCATCGTCTTTGGTGGGGTGGCTCATTGCTGTGGTGTGCGGCAGGGGAGGCAGCACAGGATGGATATGAATAGCGGTGGTTGCCCTTGGTTATTGACAATAAAAACCCAACATCAAGCCATAATTAGAATGAAAATTGAGACACACATGAGAAAAAAAGGGAGCTGATAGATGCGTATCAGATGTCATGAGTTGAACTCATGGGGAGACACTGTCCCAGGTTGCCCAGAGAAGCTGTGGCTGCCCCATCCCTGGAGGGGTTCAAGGCCAGGTTGGACGGGGCCTGGAGCAACCTGGGCTGGTGGGAGGTGTCCCTGCCCAGGGCAGGGGGTGGCGCTGGGTGGGCTTTAGGGTCCCTTCCAACCCAAACCATTCTATGATTCTATGAACACGGTATTATGCTGAGCTGAGCATTTAAAAGTGGTGCAGCAGCTGATCCAGCACCTCTTGCTGACCAGGAAACAGGCTGCAGGGACCCGCCTGATGACAAGGGAGGGATGTGGAGGGGAGGGCAGATCTGCGCGGGGTAAGAACAGCCTCTCCTCCCAATCTCAGCCCTCTGCCATCCCGGCGGCTGGACACTCTCGCCCAGCTCCGACATGCCCCCAGGATGCCAACGATGCTCATCGAGGTGCACATATCAGCGATGTCCATCTCAGCCCATCCCTCAAACTGGATGTGAACTGGCAGCAGGTTCCCAATCTGGGAGGCGAATCTCCCCAGCAGCAAGTTCCCATGAGCTAATAAATATGAGATACACGTTATGGGTGGGAGATACCCACACAACAGTGGGGAGGGGAAGAGATTTTAATAAAGGTGGGCTCAATATGTATTTTTCTCATATTCTCAGTTGGGAGTAGAAAATAGAAATGGGCCTCTCTGCTGCTCCAGCAGCTCTAATATTGAAGGTAATGTCCTCAGATTTCTCTTCCACTGGAGTAATTTGGCATAATCTGAAATATATTTTCAGAGATGACTGTTAACATCTGCAATTCTTCTCCTGGCTTTCAAGTGAGCAGTAAGTGTACCTAATGTCAGGCAAAGAAATCACATCTGAAACAGCAGCAGTAAAGCCATTTGGAAAATAGCTCAGGAGAACAATTTGTGTAGACGATTTCTTTCCATTTTTTCCCCCACAATTTTTCAATAGGAGCCTATTCAAAAATGTTATTATGTGGAATTCAAACACAGGCTTCAACCGTAAGAAATTCTCCCAGCGGAAATGGAGAAATCAAGAAATTCAGTGTACTTTGGAAAGACGGTTGCTGGTAGAGTTATAAACGTGGGGGGTTTTTCCTGTTTTTTTTTGCTGTTTGGTATTTGCAGAAGTGTTCATGGCTGGGCGATAGTGGGGCAGCATTGCTCCCCCCACCCTGCGTGTGCCCATCGTCCCCAGCTGCAGGCTGAAGCCGCAGTTGCACATTTCCACCTCCGAATACCCACAAGAGCGACTCAGTTTAAATATGTAAAAAGATGGAAGAAGACGCAGAACTATTTTAAGATTCAGAACCAGAGAGATTTGCAATTAAAAAAGGCAAAAGAAAAAGGAGAGAAAAGCCAACAGAGACATTCTGTGACCAGACTACGGCTTATTTTCAGATCTCTGCTCATTAAGGAGTGACTTTTTATGTAAGTATGTGTTTAAGCTTTGCTCTCAGCCCCCTCTTCACAAAATAACAACCCTTTCAAGAGGAGAGAGGGAATCCTCTGTAGGCAAAATCAAAGGCAGGTCCCCGGTGAGCGCGGTGTCCACAGGCGCCGGCTGCGGGAGCCCCTGGGGCTGCCTGAACTCTCCTGCTGCCCCTGGGGCCGTTCCCTGGGGGAATGGCTCTGGGGAGGGAAGGGGCTGGTGAGACCCCAGCCCCTCCATGGGATGGAGAAGGGCCCTGGGAAGGGACTGGGAGTCGTGCTGGGGGAGGTGGAAGGAGCCCCCTCACCACCATGAGCACCTCTGCGAGTCCATCTCCTCTTCCCCTTCCCTTTCCCTTCCCTTCCCTTCCCTTCCCTTCCCTTCCCATTTTCCTTTCCTTTTCCCTTTCCCTTTCCTCTTCCCCTTCCCCTTCCCCTTCCCCTTTCCCTTTCCCTTTCCTTTTTCTTTTTT
>VYZM01003660.1:345952-399377 GCA_013398915.1 Dromas ardeola
TTCTTTTTCTTTTTCTTTTTCTTTTTCTTTTTCTTTTTCTTTTTCTTTTTCTTTTTTCTTTTTCTTTTTTCTTTTTCTTTTTTCTTTTTTCTTTTTTTTCCCTTTTTTTGTTTTTTTTTTTTCTTTTTTGCTCTCTTTCTCTCTCTTTCTCTTTCTCTTTCTCTTTCTATTTCTTTTTTCACTTGCACATTTTAAATGGGTGGTCCCATTCCCATGGGTCAGGATTTCCCAGTTCAGCCCCATGCCACAGTGTAGCCCCCAGCACATGGCACCTGACCTCCCACAGCATTTTTTCAAGGGCAAGAACAGAAAAAAGTCATTTTCTCACTGTCTCTGGCTAAACACAAAAGTTTTTCAAAACTGTAAAATAAAATCCATAAAAAAGGTGTCTCCTCTGGCCCTGCTCCAGCAGCTCCGTGTCCTTCTGCTGTTGGTGCCCCAGCGCTGGAGGCAGCACTGCAGGGGGGTCTCACAGAGCGGAGCAGAGGGGCAGGATCCCCTCCTTTGTCCTGCTGCCCACTGCGGGGGCTTTCTGTGCTGCCAGCGCACGTTGTCGGCTCATGTTGAGCTTCTCATCCACCAACACCCCCAAGTCCTTCTCCTCAGGGCTGCTCTCAACAGTCACAAGGACCTGGCTCAAAGGGAAATGAAGACCTCGATGCTTTCACACCTCCACGCGTAATTTGCCTGGCAGCAGCCAGCGTGGTGGGAAGGAGCCAGCATGCCGTGGTACCGCACCCGGCAGGATCACGTGAAAAGACTTTTAAACTTCCCTTTCCCAGCCCAAAAGAGAGCCGAAGCCCCACGCCCAGAGCCCTTGCGCCTCCCTGAGAGCTTCTCTCCCTTCCCAGGCAACCCGAACCCATGCCAAAGTAAATCCTTCAAGCTGCAGTTTCCGAGAGCATTCCTCTGCTTATTGCTTACACATGGGTACCGCTGGAGAGCTTCCTCCCGTCCTCCACGCTCGCCCTCGGGAAAGAGGCTCTTCCAGCAAATACCGAACCTTCTGCTTTTATAACCACAATATAAAGTCCTCCGTCAACATTAGGAATCATTTAATAAGTCTGGCAGGGATCACCCCACTTCAGCTGCTTCGTAGCCAGCCAACCAAAATAAATCAGTTATTATGGCAAAGGGAATTTCTCTGAAAGATGTATCTCAGGCAGTGACAATGGGGCATTTTTTTGCAATAGTAAACTTTTAATTCCCCCCCACCCCCAACAGAAGAACAGAGTGTTACAAAGGGTTGGCCAGGCTCTTCTGATCCAAAGTGATGCATAAATGGGACCTGACGTTAATCTCCTCCTGCCCAGAGCACTATAATGGGACACTTTACAAGCAGTGAAAAATTTAAACTGGGAAGGATTTTCTGGGGAGAAAAAGAAAAAACCCCAACCACCTCAAACCCTAGGCAAAAATAGTATTAATCCAGTTAGTGTGGGGAGTGTTTGCATCAAAGGAGATTCATGAAACATGACTCCAGCTTTTGGGGTCTTTGCTTTATACACAAGGGCCCTCGATGGCCATGGGACGGTGAGGAGTGAGGGCTCTGCATGGGGGAAGGAGCCAGCCCCAAAGCACGGCACTTCCTAGCACCGTGACTCATTCCTTTAAGGACTAAATGGAGCTGTTTGCTCGGCACGGATTAATTTTTCCCCACCCAAGGAAACGAGCTTTATGCCAGGAAGTCACTGCAGAGTGGTTCGGAGCGTCCCCTGTCAGGCAGGCGAGTGGAGCCGGGCACTGCGGCAGGAGCCAGGGTGACCCGGACCCACGCACACCCAGAGCTCTCCCCATGGATGGGACACGGTCTCCTCTTCGGAACCTTTTCGGAATGGCTGGGCTGCAGCCATCAGCAGGGAAAGCCTCTCGGTGAGCTCTCAAGCAGACCCAGCCCTTGGCTTTGTGCCCCCCATCCCCTCCCCAGGCATCTTGGCATGAAGAATTTGGAGGAGCTGCCACAAGAACTGAGATTTCGTCAGATGTGGGCACCTATGAAATACGAAAAATGATCCAAAGAGAAGAAAAAAGTAAGCACCACTTAAATAAATAACCTTCATCAACATGGTGAATGCTCACCTTGCAAAGGTGCAAGATAAATTGCAGTAATTTCTAGGAAGCTGTCCCGGCAGTTTAACTTCTGCTCTCAGAATCATAGAATCATTTAGGTTGGAAAAGACCTTTAAGATCATTGAGTCTTGGACCATCCTGGGGTTGCAAATTACTTTGCAGAGCCTGCGGCTTTTTCTGCATTAATTTCATGTGCCACTGCACGTGACGCCATTCAGCCGCTGAGGTTTGCATCTGGATTCACTCTGGGATACACTGGGCTCCATCCTCGCCTCCAGCGGCACCCTGGGATGGGAAGCAGCCAGCACCAGCCCTCTTGGACACAGCAAAATGGCTCAGGGCACGTCCTTCCTGAGGCTGGCCCGAACCCACCCACAAATTGCCTCAGGGGGGCAGGGAAATTGGGGCAGGGACACAGTTTTAGGCATTTATTAGTTTCTCTAGGTCAGCTCAAGGGTTGTTTGGGGGGTGTTACACTTATGGAGCTGTGTGTCTGGGACAAAGTCCATCACAAAGGATAACAGGGATAAAAGCACTGTGATGATTTACTGATAGAGGAAAGCGGCATGGATTTAAAGCTCAGATCCTACTACCAGAAAATCCATTATCAGCTTTTTTTCTGTTTACCATAGGATGTGCCTCTAGTGGAAGTCCAGCCACGTGCTGGGCTGGTTCTTCTGTTCAGATCACAGAGCTGCAGGTAGGGATCTGTCTGACCAGGAACACGGAGATCTATCAATGTGTCTTTGCACAGTGACACCTGCATTAATCAGGTCCCTTCTAAAAATCACAGGGGCTAGAAATGTGCTGAAGGTTCAGCTGTTTGTCCATGGAAACGCGGAGAGGACCCAAGGCTGCTCCAGGAGAGTGGTAGGTCTGCAGAGGAGGACAGGAGAGGTGGCATAGCATGCCGGGAGCATGGAGCAGGAAAATGGCTGAAAATCCAGCCCTGGGGTTTTATACTGATAACAGATAGAGCCATAGGTTTAAGGAGAGAGCAGGAGGGGTATTTTCCCGAATCCTGGGGCAAATTATCCTGCATGTGCTGATGGGACCTTCATTAGCGTTTCTGCATGTGTTCAAGTGTGCCTCTGAAGGATGCCCAGGAGAACTTTGGTTGTATCTTACCAAGACAAGCACGTATTGGTGTCTACAGAATTGCTGCAGCGCAACAAAATGTAACATGACAACCCTTCTAGTAGTTTGCTGCCCAGTCCCAGACAGTCGGCCCCATGGTAATATTCACGGAAATCATCCAGATCCAAGAAATGAGCTGATTTCAGTTGTGTTGAACATACGAGAGAAATAAACAGGAGGGGGGAAGCCATAATCATTTCAGGCTCCATTAGGAATAACTAATAAAACTCAGTGTTTGCCAAGTGGAAAATAACTATCTTGATAAGGAAAAAAAAAATAGTTTTCGACATCACAAAGTGAATTCGGCAGCAAAAAAAGCCATGCAGAGTTTAAAGAAACACCAGAGGTAGGACCTCTGTTAATAAATGACTTCGTATGGGTTTATCTGGCTCTTTTTCTTGCAGGCTGTTTGTTGTTATGTCTAAAATCATGCATCAGTATATTATATCACACAGAAGCAGGGGCATTTCACTAAAGTGCAAAAAAACGCAAGTAGGTGCTTGAAGAGCTGTGCATGGGCTCAGAAAGCAGAGGGAGCTCAGCAGCTTCACCCTCTGGTTTACAAGCAGCTACTTCCCTGGCTCAGAACGGTCCCTAATTCCAAATACACTCAGGGTAGAGATGTTCAAGGGGGACTTTTATGATAATTAGACTCTCAGCTTGGAGTAAAGGGCTCCGGCGCTCTGGGAGAATTATTTCTAATAAGGCAGGAACAAATCTGCCTAGCTTGTGGTAAAAAAACATATCCACGCCGAGGGGCTGGTCGACTGAAGTCTGTAGATGTGTGGGCAGTTGCCATTTAATTCCACATCTCAGCTATTTTTCAATTACTTTTGGGTAACCTCTAATTGAGATCTGAAATTAAAATCAAACAGTATGGAGGAGCTTTAGTTGTGAAGATCCAGTCATGCTGTTTACCTCTTTGTTTCACGCAAAAACCTTTTCAGGTCCTTTTACATTTTTTTTTTTTCTCCTTATTTGCTTTCCAAAAGTGAATTATTTATTAGCAAAAAGTATTTTCTGTACCCTAATCCCACAAATAGGACCACACTTTCCACTAGTCTGAGGAATAAATATAAATTGATCTGGCTTCCAGTCTGAAAAGGACGCCTTTAACACATTGATATGCTGCACGGCAGATTTGTTTCTGGAAATTGCTCTTCTTTTGGTCCTCACCATTTCTGTATAATTAGACTTTTTGCATTTCCACTGGGAAATCCGTACGAGTTACAAATCATTCCTGGCTGGACGACTTTGCGGTGCTAATGAAAACCATTTGACGCAGTGTCTTCTTTCTTTCTGTTTTATTTTCTACTTTTTATTTTATATTTATTTTTCAATTTGAGTTCATTAAATTCACATCTGGTCATATACTGAGCCCTCAGGGACTGGCCCTGGCTTCTCCCACCACAGAAATCCTCTACCTGGGGAAAGACATCAGTCTACGCTCTGTAGGAAACACTGTGGTCGGAGCCCATCACCCGTTTGAGTGCTACCTTCTGCTCATAGCTCCAGGAGATGCAAGGCATGGAGCGGAAAAAATGAGTTACTCAAGCCTAGAATACACATAGTCCTTGAAAAAATAAGTAAGAACTCGACTATTTTCCAACCCAAATAGTGGATTTGATATTGCCAGGTCAACAAAATTTTGTGGTATTGCATTGGCTGCAGACCTGCTTCTGCCCTTGCCTGTGAGGTTGGTGTCAACGCAGCATCCCAGGTCAGGGGTTTGGGATTTCCCCCAGCAGCAGCCTGGTCCAGCTCCTGCAGGCTGGTGTGCATGGGAGCACTATGGCTAGCTGTCCAGCTGGAGCTCCTGAGCTTGGGAGCATCTCCATTTTCCATAATGCATAGTATCAGTTCGTATTATTTTTAAATGTCACCACAACCGGTATTCTAGCCATATTTAATCTTTTTTTTGGGAGAAAATCACTTCCTCTTTTTGTTTCTAGCCTGAAAACCACTATAAGAGACACCACCTTGGAAGGCGATCACACATCTGTTTGGGTTGTGGCACCACGAGGACCACAGGATGTCACAGCATGGGGCATTACCACATCAGCAGTCACACAGGGCTTTCACAGGATGATATTTAACCCAGCAGGGTTTGAGTGAAGTAAAGGTCTGCTCCCAAACATGGTACTCATTATTCTCCTCCTGCAGATCCTTGAGAGTTTGGGCTGAGAAGCAGGAGCAAGGAGATGTCCTGAGCTGACGTCTTTGCTGAACAAGCAGAATGTATAGAGGGTGAGAGACCCAGGCAGGAGAGTCCCCTAAAAAATGTGTTTTTCATGAAACTCCATGGTCTTATAGTTCCCCTGGTGCTGTTCTTAGCTCACGGCATTGCTCAGTTCATCATAATCTCCTGGCCAGCCATCATGGAGGTCTTCTGGGAAGGTTTTCCTGAAGGATGTCCCTGGATGTGGCAGTGGCTGTGACCACAGCAGTCATTGGGCTCCCATGGGCACCCACCACAGCCAGACGAGAAGAGGGGTGCCCAGCTCCTGTCACCGGCTCAGTTTGGGCAGGGGGGCACAAGGATTGCCATTTGGAAGAAGGTGTGCTGGAAGGAGACCTGACAAAGGGTCACTGAAACCACCTCAAAAGCAATCCAGAGAGCATTAAAAAAGCTTTACATAACAGGATCCCATTCCACATGGATCCATCTGGCTACAGCGAGGCAAGAACTGTCATCCCCTTGTTATCAAAACCATCTCCGCTCGGGTGTTGCAAAACAAAAGAAAGCACTTTCACAGCATGGCCCTTCTGCTAAGGACGGGAGCACTGCTGAAGATGCTGCTCCCCCCGGCTCCCCTCCATCGGCTAGCGTACAGACCATATATTCCCATCTGCCTTCAAACTCTTGCTTGATGTCTAACTCAACGTACACCATGGTTTTTGCTTGAAAGCCTGGCACAAAATCCTGTGTCTACTGAAATCAGTGGGGGTCTCACCTGTAGAGCTGGGCAATGTCCCCCCCAGGTCTGTATCACAGGAGGGTTCATGGAGGATGGCGCAGCTCAGTAGGGACGAAGGGATGTTGATTTTCCTGCTGCAGTTCCTATTTACACAGTATCTAAACTACTGCTCTGAGCACCACATTTGCATATTAAAAATGCCATTCAGTGAATTTCCATTTGGATGTGATTCCTGGGCGGTTTTTCCAGTTTCAATGAATTGCACCATGCTCTGCAGACCAGGAGCAGCTTCACGCCGAGCGAGCAGTGCCCAGGCTCGTTAGCCCAGGCACGGCATGGCACGGGCAGAGCTTTGCCGCATCACATGCCAGCTTGGACCCAGATTAAATTCAGCCACTTTTTGGTGGCAGAGAGCCCGTGCTAATAAGCCTCATTGGATGAGTTCAGGTTGCTGCAGCACCAGCACCATCCTCACCATCTTCCCTGGAGTAATGGAGAGCCAAAACTCCAGATTTGATGGGCAGTGAGGACTGTCTGAAGGCATATGTATTTGTTCTAGTGCAACAAGATCTGGTTAAATCAAAGGAGACTGGTGTGAGAAGGAGAAAATGAACCCCAGTGCCCTCCCTGCGATGCCCAGCGCCGCTCATCCAGTGAAGCCACCTGTAGTGAAAGTCCCTGCACTCACGCTGTCCCCAGGTGGAAAATATTTGGCTTTGTCAGGTGACTGTGAAATCGAAAGAAATACATTAGACGTTAAGAGAAAAATAGCTTTCCACATTTCCTGGGAAAGTAAAATTTCTTTGAATAATAGATGCCCAGCTAAAAATACTCTGTGGCACCAAATAATGCCTTGTCTGTGTTTATGTCACAGCTACAGGAACGAGACCTGAAGGCAAATGCTCATGTTGGTGTAAAAGGTGTGCATAGCAGTTGCGACATTAATTTTTTCAATTATGAGTTCCCTCTTAGAAGAACCTTTTGACCAAATGTGCGTTTTTCTGCGTGAAAATCTCCGGTGGCGGGTTGCAGCTCTGAGAGGAGAAGCGGGATCCCTCGCCGCTCTGACCTGCCTCCCGCAGGGATGGCATCCTGGTGCCGCGGGTAGCGCTGGCTGCCAGCATCCGGCTGCCGCTCGGCAAACCGCTGGTACCAAACGGCACATTGAGGGGGCATCGCTGGCCTTCCTCCCCCTGCCAGCCCCAGCGCCCCTCGGCCCCGGGGGCTGAATTCTGGCTGGTTTCTTGGGGAGGTAAATGGCCCGTCTCTTTTCCCCGGGAACTAGAAGCTCATTAAGAATAGTTGTTTTGATATTCCTGCTGGAAATCCTCGCCCAACAACACGTTTGATAATCATACATGGTCTCATAGCTAGATACACTCCTGCCCATCTGCCGGCATGGCAATCTGCCCGCTCACCAGATGGTACGCTTGATTCACAGGGGCAGAGGTGCCAAAAAAAAAGATGGATTTAGATGACACTGTTAGTGCCACCTCTTCTGCCTTCCCTCCGCGGTGACAGCTCAGACAAATTAGTGCCACGGCAACAAAGAATTCCACTTAATAAAACGCAGGAATTAGAGATGGAAAAGACCTATTAGGTCATCTACTCCATCTCCTTGCCAGTGCCTGATCATCACATTAATCTTCCCAAATGTGAATATCGCCGTGGAAGAAAAAAAAGACAGACTGTTTCCAGATATCGGCAGTTGCCAACAACACGAGCAAGATTTCAGCTTGTGCCTGAGACAACCGTGGGGACCATATGGGGTGTCAAAATATATTACACAAAAGTTCAGCCTGAAGGCAATCTACGTGAGAGGAGGCCCATGACAGACATAAAAAATGTTCACGTTTATGGGAGGATCCAACGGTGACAGCGGAGCGTAACGCACAAGATGTCATCCTGGGGACTCGGGCAGATACGCAACAGCAGATACCTCCGTGTGCCTTGGGAGGTTTGGAAAAGAGGAGGTTCACCAGCAAACTAAACAGCCGGGGACATTAAAAGGGACAGAAATGGCTCTGAAAGGAACGGTCAGCTTCTATTTTTCTTTTTTTTTTTTTCTACCATCACCCCAGTGCTCCATCATTATCTTTTAGGACAAACGTATCAGGGCTCTAAACATTTGATGTGGCAAGTACCAACCCACCCTATGACATGCTTCGCAAAGCACAAGACCTTTCTTTTCAGTTGTGTTGGAATAGCTTTAACAGCATCCATTTTAAAACCACAAACTTCCTAAACCTTTTCAAAACTCTACAAATCCAATCCAACCCTGATTTCAAGCCTCTTGTCCAGTGTAAGGGGAACAGCAAATAGAAGTATAGCCACATTTCAAGGTGAATATTCAAAGTGCTGTCAAACATTGAACTAAAAAAAATGGAAGAAATGGCAATATAAAAGGAGTTCTCCCTAAATGTTGCCCTGACCTTGAGATAAAGGTAGTTCACGTCTCATTGTACAGCAAAAGACAAGGGTGGGTCCTCTACCAGGTTCTTGGCTTTTCCATGAGCTGGCTGGTTTTACACCCACATTCTCATTTTTCTCTCTTGCCTTGATTCCACTGTCAATCCCTAAGGTCATGTAAATAACACAAAGAAACGACAGCCATTCATTTGGTATTTTTCCATGATTTTCAGGTCCTATCTTTCCTTCACGGTTTTCAGAAACTGTAATTGCTCAATTAACCTAATGAGGTGGATCTTTGAGATTTCCAAGTGCTCAGCAGCTCAGCTCTTGAAACCCTGCAAATAACTCCATCATTTACTTCCACATTGTACCTGTGATGGGAATGATGCCCCCAACCGATGCTAGACAGCAAATGAATGGAAAGGGAGGAGAAGGAGCACCCCTGGAGAGTCAGGACATCTCCCTGATGGCTTGCAAGGGGAAAGGAGAGAAGGTTCCCAAGCTCTGTAGGAATGGTGCCCTGCATGAGGACCAGGGAAGGGCATTGACACCTAGGTCGGTGATCAAGGGTGAAAGTCTTAGGAGCTGGACGGAAACAAGAATGCAGAGCTATTTTTTTTTTCCGCTCAAAAATTAGAGATTTTGCCGTGGCAACCTGCTAACCTCATTTCTTTCTCCACAGCGGTAGCTAGCCCAAAGCAAGAGTGAGGATTTTGCTCCCCATAAAAAAGGCATCTAATAGTGCTAAATGCCTGCAAACAGCTGTGAGGTATCACGTTCTCCATGTGCTGGTGGAGAGTTAAAAACAATTCTTATTGAATCTTATTATTTTCTGTGTGACTGCAGTAATAGTACACGGCAATAACGAAAAGGTGAGGCGCTCTGGTTGTTTTACTCTCTTGGCAGGATTTATTCCAGGCAAAGGGGTAAAACAGCATTGACTTTTTTTTTTTTTAAGAACATCTTTGGCAAAGGCTGCAGAAAGGCTTTGGAGAGGAGCCCTCAGTCTTTCATAACATAATTAGCCAGAAATACTGCAGAAAAATATCCATGAAGGACACAGGCTATGAAGAAGTGTTCTTTTGCTGGTGTGTCATTGGGTTGTTGTTTTTTTCTCTTCGCTTAAGCAAAGAGGAGAAATTTCTCGGTTTGCTCAGCTTACAAATATATCCCCATTAAAATGAGCAGCAGAGAAGGCACAGCTCCAATGGTCCCGTGCAGCCTCCCGCTCCACTCCCTACATCCCTGCGGTACCCATTGCCCTCCCGTTGGATGGGGGCCCTGAGGAAGGCACCACTTAGCATGGATAAAGGTGGCAGCATCTGACCCGTAAGGAATTTGCCGAACCAGTCACAGCCAAGAGGGTCCCTGCAATGACCCCATGGTGAGACAGACCCCACTAGGAAGAGATTAGGACACTCCGCTGCCTACGGAGTGCCTGGGAGTACAATACAAGTCCATTAAGGACTGAGAGAAACTGCCCTGCAATTGTATTCTCTGGCCCATATCTACTACAACCATCACCCCTGCAACCATTGGGAATACACACAATTATTGTTCCATAACTGCTAAAATGAACAGCAGATTGAATGCGGCGAGTTTCGTTCTTTTGCTTTGTTTTTTGGGATTTTTTTTTTCCCCCGTGAGGAGAACTACCTCGCAGGCAGTGATGCGTGGGTGCTGAGTGCTCCACGGCTGGCTGCCGCGAAGACGTGCTGAATGGGATGCTCTTCTCGTGGTCCTTTCTTATTTTTTACGCTATGTCACTCCTGGAAGCACATCGATAGGAGATGTCAGTCGGTGATCATTTACAAAAGACGGTAAGAAGGCTGCTCATTTTGTGTCTTGGGAAAGGCGAGGAGGAAGAGGAGACCTCTCTTTTTTTTTTCCTTTCATGAGCACTAAACAGGAATATCAAAACTGAAGCCACTTTAAAGAATGGCAAGTTTATGAAACACTAGCTAAGAAAGAAATTTAAAAACACAGTGAAGCATTTCAGCCCTCGGGTTTGGGAGTGGAAAGAGTCCTTTCAGTTCAGTAGTGTGCCCTCTGGGAATCAGGGCTTATAGGAGCAATTAGAACCTCACCAAGATAAATAAGGATGAGAAAAGGGAAAACGCATCCTATATTCCAGTGTGCAAAGTGAGGGTTACCCAGAAAAAAAAAGAGTCAGCCTCTAATCTATGGATAAGCAAAAGCAGAAGCTTTTTACCCAAAGAATTAGATGATTACCTTGGCTCTCCAAAATGCAACACAAGCAAAGAGTAGCGATGTTCAGCCCCCTGAGCCTGTGTACTGAACCCAGCCCTGGACTTGCGATTTCATTGCTTACACAGCTGGGTCTCTCCGAGGATGCCCAAAGGGCGTCTTGGCATCCAGACCTTGCCAACTGACCTTTCTTTTTCTAATGGGGATATTTCCCTGTAAATCTGGATTAAAAAGAAATTATTTAGAATGACGTTTCTTTATTTCCTGTTTAGATCAAAGGCTTGACTTCACCATGGACAAACACGTATAACCAGGGGGCCAGCTATAGAAAGAAATTGCATTAAGAGATGAGACTAAAAGAGACGTTCCACCTCTCACGAAACATCGGTTGGGGTGATCATGGACACCCGGCCAGAGAACAGCATGTCCCCTCCACATCGTTTCATTGGTTATTTGTATACATATTTTCTTTTCTCTTAAAAAGTTGTCCCTTATTCCTAGTCTGAATTTGACTTTCCAGTTGCACGACCTCATGCCATTTTCCACCAGATTAAAGAGCTTTCACAAATCTCTTCCACATTGCCATCCTGAACCCCTCACAACTCACCTCTAAGGGCATGCTTTGCTAAGCCAGACAGATCAATTTTATTTGCCAGATACTGTAAGGTACATTTTTGAAGGTTCCCATTACTTTTATAATTCTTCCTAAGGCCATTCCACTCCCCAGAATGAGGCTTTTCAGCAGCAAATAAACTCAAAGACCTTTTACAGTGGAAAGCAACTCCCGACACCCTCAATGCAGGTGGACACAGTGAGCGTTCCTTGATCCAAGGCTGAAGCCAGTGAGACAATTAAGGTGAATGTTGTCCCTTGGTCCTCACCTGTCCTTCCACAACCACGTGGGCTGGGAGATGTTCTCCAGCCTCTCCTGGGACCCACCTGCAGGTTCACCAACATCTCGATGAGAAATTCAAGTCAGCTTCAACCAGTCCTTGGAGATGCCAAAGGTATGGGACCGGGCACCCCAAACTCCCCAGGTGGTGGAGCATTTCCAGATGATGGCCAAAGCCTTGGGTGTTCTTTGTCTTCTGGAGGTGCCACAGAGCACGCAGGACACCTGGAAGGGACATTTCAGCTGGGCACCTGGACTAGCAGCATGAGATACTCTCCATTTCATCACTCTCTTGTCTATTCCTGACAGATGAGGCAGAAGAAAGCAAGGCGTTAGCTTTAAACCTTCCATTTCTTCCATGTTCTTCTGCAAAAACTATTTTTGCAAAACAGGCTTCATTTTATTTCTGTGCTTTGCTTCTGCTGCTGAACACAGGGTACCGAAATCAAGGAGAAGAGCGTGAAATGAACTTGCATCGCTTAAAAGAGCTTGATTGATATGAAGTAAAGCATTTCCCCTTGAATTCACAAAGTGGAGCTAGCATTTTTAAATCAATGCTCCTCTTTATGAAAACAAGTAATTATTCTTTCATTGAAGCCAGAGCCAAAGTCTGGCAAATTACTAAAGTTAGAAAAATGCAAATGTTATATTAGTCCGGAAGACCGCAGTTATGTTTCATTAACTCAGACTCTTTCTGTACATGCATAATGTATTTTCCTTGTTTATTTTTGTGGTTAACTGGAAGCGAAGGTCCACCTCAGCCTCTTGGTTCAACAGAAAGAGGATGGGTGACAAGGGAGGACGTGGATCATCCCCTGGGGACGCTGCAGTCCTCCCATGCCGTGGACTTGCAGAGGCAACACCACCTGCCCGAGCTTCCCAGGGCTTTGCCAGCCCTCCCGAGCCCTCTGTATGCTGCAGGTCGGGGGGAACGTCAGGCAGGCTGGGTCAGGCTGGGGTGTTCTGTTAGGAGAGTGCCAGGTGATGCCACCCCCCTCCGCTGCCACATCAGTAGCAGCTTGTCACCACGCGGCTGAGCTACGTCAGGCAGGGTGGCAAAATAAAGACAGATGGCAGCAAGTTTCTCGTTCGGGACTCGTGAGTCACAGCTCATTCACTGGGATCCTTGATATAAGACACGCTTCTTTCCAATTTTTCATTTAGTGTGGAAGCACTTTGCTTATGAAAACACCCCCAGAGCAGCCTCCTACAGTATTTCTGCCGAGATCTCCTCCTCCACGACGGGGAAATCAAGCCAGTTTGTTGGCAGAACAACATCCAGCTCCCCGGGGAAGCGGAGGATGCTAACAGCACTTAGCTCACAGGCATGTCCTGGGGGTTAATTAATGGATGATCATCAGGTGCCTTCAGCCCCCAGGGCTGAGCAGGGCATGTACACATGTGATGGGAACGGGGCAGCACCATTGTGTTTCCCAGCCAAGCCTTGACTCTGGGGACCCCCAAACCCACTGGATCTTCCCACAGTCATCCAGCCCATCACTCCATCAAGGCAGCAATTTGCCACATCGCCATATGGTTCCATATGAAGCCATATAGGTGGTGGCCTGAAGAACTACATGGGAAACCCCAGGCTGCAACCCTGCCCCGCTGCAGCCACTTGAAAGTAGTCTTTGAAGTATTCATTTGATTTGGAAGTTGCCCGTCATGCTTGATTTATCCGGCTCATTCCATAGATAGTTAATTAATCCCCTTCCTCGAAAACAATAACAAGTTTATTGCAGTCTGAGCGGTTTCCTGCTTTACCCCAGTTTGGCACGCCGCGATCTGCGCTGGCACGTTGAGCTCGGGGCTGTCCCCGTCTTCCCTGGGTTTGTGCTTCCAAACTTTCTTCTGCTGATGGGAAACTCTGCTGTGAAGTTAAGCATCCGTGGCCGCAGCTCTCCCCAGGGCTGCCAGCGTGCTGATGGAGGACCAGAGAGCCAGCACCGGCTCTTCCCTGCCTCCATCGGTTATTGCTCCTTTATAGCAAGGGAAAACAAGCTTCTCGGCGGAGGCACTGAAACCCCATCGCCCCTGCGCAAAAGCTATTACAGACTTTATCACTAATTTGATGCATCTCCCGTCAGTTTAGCTCATAACGTCTGCAATCCAAAGCAATACTAGCTGGGAGCAATGAAATGTGGTTTCCCTGACCTCACTGGGAGCAAGGAAGCAAAACCAAAGGAGTAAATGCATTTCCCTCGTGACAGCCCAGAAATATGTAAAAGCAGTTGCATTTTCCTTATGGATGCTCACTCCCTGCTTTCCCCACGGAGAAGGGAGAGGATCCTTTCCTCCCCTTCTACCACCAGCCAGGGCTGCTGCTGCTGCAATTACCCCAGTGAGGGCCCAATTAAAGTGTTTGTCATCAGCCTTTCTAAGTGTTCGTATTTCTGGCATGGCAATACTGCTGCTCATGTGCCTCAAGGGACCTCTCTGAGACTGAATTAATTTTTCTGGAGCGCTTGGGGATGCTCAGTTAGGAGATGCTATATTACAAATGTGCAAAATGCTTTCATTATTATTAGAGCACCTGATGCGGTGCAAGGACCATTGCACCGGCTTCTTGGGCTGTAAAATATAGCTCTGTGTTGAAATGCAATGTGTTAGAAACCACTATCCCAAAATTGAACCCCATCAGGACTACCCAATCACCCAAACCTGGTCCTGACCGACTTGCTTGTCCATATGAGAGAGAAGCGTGATTAAAAAACATAATGCAGTCACCTGAAATTGCCCATAAAAGACAGAATATTATACTGTATATGAGGGAATTGCCATGCCAGGGATGTAAAAGCCACGTCTCCATGCCTCTGCAGAGAATGGATCCACGGCACGAGCAAAAGGCCGAGCTGTTGGAAACATTAGCAAAATAAAGGGCTTCTTGCTGTTAAGTTTCATTTAAAGAAACGTGAAATTCCCAAGAAGAGCAGTCGCCAGCAGCAGAAGCCGTCTTTAAACTGTTCCCAGTGCTGTTTGTTATTTTACCTGTTGTTTACATGATGTTTATAGTGTGTTTTAGATGGAACAACAGCTACTGCAATCTGTTTATCAGCCTTCCCTTGGGAGCCAAGCTTACATTTCTGATGATGGGGATGATGCCCAAATAAAGAAGCTAAAGAATGAGCTCAGCTGCTCTTGTGACAGATAAAAATATAAGGGAAAAGGGATTAATTCTCAAGCATGGAATAGTTAAAAATCCAAATAGACCCATCACCTCCCCACCTGAAAAGTCAATACACGCCAGGTGTATTGGGAGGAACTGGCTGTAACTCACCCCAGTTTTTCAGGGTGGCCACTTTAGATGTGCTGCACTTAACATTTCTCACCTTTTTATGACCCACCCCTTTCCCGGTTCGCTTTTGAGAAGGGAAAATTGTGATGAACTGATGGGAAGCTTTCAGAGGAGTCCCTTTCAGAAAGCAAATTCCTCCACAACCACCTTTGCACTGCTAAACTGCTGGAAAAAGGACAGAAATCCACTTTTATGTGCTTGATGAAAACACAGAGCAGTGAAGTTCAGGAAAAAAGACCTCGAATAAAACTTTAATTGTATTTGCAATAAATTAAGGGCAGGTGAGGGCTGCTCTGAACTTTGTCTCCGTGACATTATTTCAGAATGAAGCCATCACATGAGAATCTCTTTAGCGATTATGTATTTTGCTAAGTAGAAAAGAGTACAATATCAGGAAAAGTGGAAACGCGTTGCTTAAAAAATTAAATACACATGGGAAACATAAAAGAACCAGCCTGAAGAGCAAACTGTGTACTCTAGGATTACCCTAATTGCACAGAGACACCAGCCATATGCGTCCAAAAACGAAGACCAGATTTGATCCGAGCTTTTTAATCGGGTAAGATTTTATAGGCTACTCCGACCATCACAAGACATATAATTAACCAAGAAAATATAACCGACATTTTCAAGCGTATTGTTTCATTGTCAGCTCATTTACGAGGTGAAACGGTAAATTCACTCACATTTCCAAAATCCACTACCAATATTTACCAAGAGAAGATGAAAGAAGTTCAGCCACTAAGCACAGAAGCCAGCATTCTTGTAAAATGACTTAATTACAAACACTTTCCTATTTGGAGCCTCTTCGGGAGACACCTTAAAGGGGATTTGTTTTCTGAGTGTGTTGAGCACTTAATTTCTAATAAAACATTTCTTGCCTTTGGCACTCAAAATGATGAGTCACTTGTCAAGTCCTGGCCCACGCTGCAAAACGCCACAGGAAAAAGAACTGCCTAAGAGTGTTTGCAAAAGGGAAGGAAAAAAGCAGAGGAGGTGGCCAAGATTCAAAAGAGGAGCATCCTTTCTTTGGAGCCCAAATTCCCCAAGCACAGGCAGGTGCAGACGGGGATTTCGGTGATGGCGAGAGGGGCCGCGCTTCCGTCCTCTCCCCTGGTCCTCAGCCCCTGGTAGAGGTACTGGTTCCCTGCTGATCTAAGACCATCACTCACACACCAACACATGGAAAAAACAAATCTCGTGAAGGATTTTTTGGGTGATGCATCTCATGAAGCATCCCCAGAAACGCAAATTCCCTATGACAGCTTTCGCTTCAACTACGGCTCAGGTATAATTAAAGGGGGCGGGGGGAAGACACTGCTGTGGGTTTCACATCCTAAAGCTGGACGGGTGGTTGAGTCGCCACCCCTTGAGGTATTTGAAAGACATGTAGATGTGGTGCTGAGGGACATGTGTTAGTGGTAACTTGGCATTGTTAGCTTAACATGATTATCCTTAGGGCCTCTTCCAACCCAAACGATTCTGTGCATAAAATTGGGCCTTTGCTAAGAAGAAAAATGAAGTGAAGGGAGAGTTGTTTCACTTCAGTTTTTGAGGTGCTTGGCTTGGTTTTGCCTAGGAAGAGTAGGCTGATACCCGAGTGCCACCAACATGTGCCAGGTAGACCACATTTCCTAAGTGACCTCACACAATGTGTTTAGAGACTGATCTACTGAAAAACACCCCCACAAAAAACCAGCAGCCACTTTTTTCAGTACTTTTTTCCCATTGCCTATTTGTTCCGGGTAATAGTAGGCTCTCTGTGATCTCAGTTATCAATATCCTTTGGAAACCTCTTCAGCACCCTGTTCCTCTGGTTCAAATGGCAATAAAAAGTTATTTCCAGCAATTTGCGCTGGGAGAGGCAGGGATGGGTCTATAAGGGTTAGGTTCATGCCCATGAAACCCCCTCCAAGCCCAGCGCAGGAACACGTGGCTGGCCCCAGGATATCAGCCACAGGACTGACCTAGCCTCCGGCTTCTGCTTTAGGCTAGCTTTTATATATATAAATATAAAGTAATTTTGACTAGCAAGAATTTCCCATTTGGTCTAGATTTCCTGGGGGTCTTTTATAAAAAGAATGAGGCAAAAATTATTTCAGCAAGGATTTTGTGGTAAGAGTGGCTTTGCTCCAGATTTTGTACTTTCTGAATTCTGGCTTGGAGCAGGAACCGGTGCTATAAAGAGAGAGTCGTCCATGCAGAAACCTCAGCAGATAATCCCAATCAGGAGACACTCATTAAACCTTGTTTGGTGCCATTGGTTCTATGGATAATTAATAAAGCAATCAGCTGGAAGTACTTGTACGAGGTATGGATGGTATAATGTAAAAAACTCTTTCACATGATCAGCTGAGTCAGGGTTTCAGTGCTGGAAAGGTATGAGAAAGCCATAAATGCTTCTTATTTATGCAGAAAATGTACAGACAGACCACAATAAAGAAAGAACTCAATTGACTGATGAGGGCCCCCCAATATGCTGCGATCTGGACCCAGGAGAAACCCCTCCGAAGGGACACCGATGCCTTTGGTGCTCACGGCACATCTCCACTGAGACCAGCATCCCACCTCGACTGGGCTACAGCGGAAACCTCCGTAAACGAGGCGGCACAGAGGCGGCAGCATCCATCAACAGCCAATTCATTATACTAAACCCACAGAGGATAATGAAACCCGCTGAAATATGGGACCAAAGGCCAAGGTTGGGTTTCCCTGGAAACCATAGCATTGTATTTGCTAACTTTTGTTATTCGTAAATGTTGCCCGCGGTATTTCAGTGTTGCTGCTCTGCCAAGGGAAACATGGGGATCTGCGCCGGCGTTTCCCCCTTCCTCCCCACCTTAGGGCTACTGTAGCTTCAGTAATTCCTTACTAAAAGGATAATAAAGGTTTGGCGTTTTTTTTTATCTTTCCCAACGTTTCCCTTTTATCTTAATAAAGACACTGCTGTATATTCTCATAAATATCTTGGCCCACATAATATCTCCTTGGCTCTTGCCAATCGCTAGGAGAAAATAAGTGACCTCAGTGGGGCTGCGATGATAACACTGGTATTTATCAAGAGAAACTCCTACGAGTCTTATTTTCATTTTTACTGCGGTCCAGCTATGGTATAAATCAAATAGATATCAGGACCGTTCATCCATCCTGATGGATCTTAGCATTGCTGTCATCATGGGGAAGGACATCCACGTGGGGAGATTTGTGTGTATCTGTCAATTTTCGCTCTGCCAACGAGCCAGTTGTGTCATCCCTGATGGAAACGTTAGCACGCAGTGGGGATATCTGGAAAAAAGGGTTTTGCTCACGGTAATAAATTACTTAGCCAGACCATTCATATTGTCTAGTCATAATTTTCAGTCTTTTATCTCTGTGTCTTTAAATGGCAAGGGAATTTCAGGGCTTTTTACACACTATCCTTTAAACAAGACAAACTATTTTTAGTGACTGAGCTTTACAAGAGGGAGAAGAGTGAAAACGATGTGGGCTTTCCAGCACAGCCTCGGCGGTGTTTTTAATGCTCAGCAACACTTATCTCCCCCCTGTATGAGGACCCACAGCCCCCCAGAGCAGCACCAGCCAGCCAGGCATAGGGGAGATGCTTCTGCAACCTCTGTCCACTGGCTCATCTCCCTTAGGTGGAAAATAAAGGTGATTTTTTCTATATTGTGTAGGTCAAGAACTGCCTTGGGCCCAGGGATGTGCTCTAATAACAAGCGGCTCCAGCCCCACGTGCAGTGGAAGCGGCGTCCGCCTGCTAAAGAATGGAAAATGAAGATAAAACTATGTAAACATTAGGTGACGGATTAAAATATTGCCCCATTTTACAAGAACGCGCATAAATATCTTCCAGAAGTTTTCCCGAGCTGCTTTATTTTGCATGTTTTGTCTGCTAGCTCTCCCCCTTGACCATAAAGGCAGCTGTAAAACCGGCCGCAAACAGGCTGGCTGCAGGGTGAGTGACTTCTCTGAAACACAGGAAATATTTAGCATTTGCTGTCAAAGCCTGTTCCTTCTTAATGGGAAGGAAATTCCCCATTCCTTCTTACCCCGCTTCATCCGCGCTCCAGTATGAGATGCACCATCCCCTTAAGAGCCCACTGCAGCACGCAAACATTCAGCACTGTAAGATGCAACACCATGGCAGGCAAGTTGTTTATGTGTCTATTTGGTTTTCTTTTCAAGCTTTTGCCTGTTTTCCCTCTTTTTCAGCATGAGAACAATGGGTGTGCTTTCAGGCCCCTAGCCCCCACTAGCAGCCTGCCAGCCAGCCCCGCTCCAAGGGACACAGATGTGTCCCTCTGTGCAGCCTCGCCCTGCAAATACGGGCTTACTTTTTAAAACAAAGGAGAAAAAGAGATGCTTTTTTGCAGTTTCCCGCATTGTTTGCATTTCCTTTGTCCCATCGCGTTCTCATTTTGCCCTCCAGCGGGTCCCACTGGCCTCGGCAGCCCGTTGCTGGCTCTCGGTCTGGTTTTGCTCTGCAGGAAGCGCTGGGGAGCTCACAGCACATGTCCCAGGAGACTTTCTGGTCCTCGTTTTTAGGTTTGGATTGCAAGAAGTTGTCTGGAAACCTGGATTTGACCTCCCTGGGCTTGGGGCTCTAACCCTATGTGCACATCACTCTCTCGTGCATGGGTAGCTCCTCTAAGCCAGTGGTGTAAAACTGGTCGAAGGGAGGTTGGTGGCCTGTGCTGCAGCTCCAAACGGGGCTTCCTGGGACACTGTCACTGCCCAGCATCCCTCCATCTCCCCCAGGATGGGGAAAGGCATTTTGCCTCTGCTGGAAACACTCTGGGGCTGGGGCATGGTGGTGAGGATGCGATGCAGAGCCCTTCTCTCCAGCCCCAAATGTAAGGGAGCAAGAGGTGTAAAATAACCACACAGGGGCAATAATGTCCCAAATTTTGGCACTGGAGAGCCTCTAGCTCCTGTACACACACACGTTGCCCCACCAGTGC
Organism: Dromas ardeola; assembly: GCA_013398915.1. Taxonomy (NCBI): domain Eukaryota; kingdom Metazoa; phylum Chordata; class Aves; order Charadriiformes; family Dromadidae; genus Dromas; species Dromas ardeola. Next base: position 365,846 of record VYZM01003660.1, read on the forward strand.
TCCTGGGGCATCTCAGCCTCAGCAGGTTTGGTCCCCCTCAAGCAAGAAGTCACTTCGGTGAGGAATTTTACCAGAGATCGCTGGAAAACTGCTGATGGAAAGGGAAGCACCCAGGCTGGCATGCAGAGGGACATGTGCTCAGCCGGACACACGCCGTGCAGAATCCCACAAGGATCGGGTGCCTCTGGAGTTGAGCGGGACCTTGATCCCCACCCTTCGGGGGGACAAAGAGCCGGGGGTGCTCCTGGTGCAGGAGGGATGTGGAGTCCCTCCGAGGCCAGCACGCGTGCTCACCAGTTTCTGTAGGCACGGACGGAGGAGAAGGCCCTGCGAGACAGCATCTGCCTTTAATTGCCTTGTTCCCTTTCTCATCTCTCTGCCTGTTTCTCCTTTCGTGCCTCCTCTGTTGCCTTGTTGTACCAGCCGCCTTCCTCACATCTCCCTCGGCTTGCATCCCCTCTCGCTTTCATCGCCATTTCAAATGCCCCAAAGGGTCTGACTTTTATTTCACCGTGCCTCTTGCTTCCCTGAATGCAACTCCCCTGGGAATAACGCCCGGGTCTCCTCTTTCATTCAATTCTGATCTGAGTTAAAAGAAAGAGGACGTTAAACCCGCACAAAGCCAACAGCACACGTATTTCTTTTTGATCCTGACATCCGCAAGTCGTAATAGAACCAGAATCAAAACATTTCAGAAATTTGGCACGGCGAGGGCTTGGAAGGAGCAGTTGAAAGGAAGATTTCCAGGATTATTATTATTTTTTTAAATTAAGGTTTTGGAGAAAGTTTGCTTTGAAACAATGTCTTGCAGACAAAGCCGTTCCACCCCGCCAAATGATTTCCAGTTTCTTTTGATAAGAAAGCTGCGTTTTGGGGGAAAAGAAAGGGTAAAGAAAATGCTGAGCCTTATTTACCATCACCGCATCCCTGTGAAGATGCACAAAACCAAACCACCCTTTCCCTGGCTGCACCGACTACGCTGTTCCTGCGGTCCCTACTCCCAGTGCCGCCCAGTTTAACCCTGCGAGACGGTGGGAGACAGTCACTCGTGCCTCATTCCCAGTCCCCTTCCAGGCACAGGGAATTTTGTCTCAGTTTTAATGTGCTTAACGAGATGTTCTTGGCACGGGCAGCCTGCGTGGCTGTCATTCCTGTGGTCTACGAACATATACACTCGCCGAGCTGTTTACACTCCCTGTCCGGAGATGTTTTTCTGATTAGCCACCAGCAGTTGTTGGGATTTCTGTTTGCTTACATGCACAGCTGGGAAGAGCAAACAGCAAACGCCGGAGGGGAGCGGACGGGCACCCTCCATGTCTCAGCTGTGGGATGCACAATGCAAGGGGAAGCAGCTCCTTGCTGCCACTTGCACCGTCTTCACCAACAGCTGACCACAGGATGATGCTCTTTTCAGTTCTGCTTCACCACTGCTTTATTGCTCCCATAAATCCCTGGAAAAGGGTACCTTTGTATCCGTCTGGATCATGCGCCTATCTGATTCAAAACAGTAATTACTGGGAATTTCCTCCGTGCAATTAAGTATTTATCAGCAGTGGGTACTTCTGCACAGAAAATGAGATATTTAAGGGCATTGCATTACAAAAACCAGCACACATTAAATAACTTTTACTTCGAACCTGAAAATATGCTGTAACATCTGCCTCCGAGGCATGTATATTTAAGCGTGCGCACACATCACCTTAATTAGAGCACTGGTGCTATCAGGAGGAGAAATGAGGCTATGCGGCAGAGGCCCCAACAACCATTAACTTTTCATTTTCATTTAAAGCCCATCGCTTCATAGTAAGAAAATTAGATAACGATCAAAAGTCCAGCTCTTCTTTCCATAAAGCCTCATTTGTTTTAATTTCAATGCCTGCCCACCTCTCGGTGGAGCTGACATCAAGGGAAGGGCTGGGCGCAGCCCCCAAACCTCACACCCCGTTTTCTTCCACCCCCCTGCTTTTGGGACATTTGTGGGAGCTTGCGAAGCCAGAAATCACTATCACATAATAAATACTATATTTTTATATAAAAATAGATACATCGGCTATGAGACACGCACCGGGCTCCAGCATTAATTTGTGTACAAATGTCCTCGTCGCGTCTCTCCCAGCCTTGGCCCCTGTGCCAGCGCTCGTCAGGGTGAGAGCAGCGGCTCTGATCGCCGCCGCCATTCACAGCCGAGTCATTTCTTGCTCTCCATTCATTTAACGCAAAGCCTTGGCAGAAGGAGCAGGGCAATAAATGCCCAGGACATGAGCCGTGCGTCCGTCCCGCAGCCTGAGCAGAGCTCACCCCGCTCATTGGCTTGTCCTTGCTCTAAAATCTCTCTGCATGAACCAGATCAATATTATCAGCCAGTTTTACCTGTTTTACCTAAATGACCAAGCTATCTCTTTTTCAATACTCAGGGTCCCTGACCAGAAAAACCACTCCGGTAGTTGCGATTGATTTATTCATTCAGGAGAGGTGCCACACAGCGAGAGCAAAAAAGAAAAGGCAGACGCTGACTAGTTATATCTCATTAGACCACTCGTAACTAATTTGATGCTTTTCCAGCTGTAACAACTACCTCCAAATTATTGTCTGGTTGCAATGTGATTTCCAAAACTTTAATCTCACACGCAGCTGCCAGAGAGAGACTTTGCAGATCTTTGGTGCTTGGGCAGAGTTCGACCTGCAATAAGGATTAAATACAGCAGAACAATAATGACCTGCTGCTGCCCGCTGACACCAAACGTGCATTTTTCTATGTGAGTGATGAATAAAATGCAGGATGCATTTGCCGTTGATGCATCCCATTGTCCGTCTGGACAGCCTGGGAGGGAAGCTGTTGTCTCCGCTGCTAGAAAATACGCATCCTCTCGTCCCATTCACCGTGTTTTCACAGATGAAAGACCAAAGCGTGCAAAAATCAACGGCCTCATGCATAATACAGGGAACAGCGATTAACTCTTTGCTGCGGTCCTCCACCTCCCACTGCCACGACGCTGACTGCCTACAAATGGCTCTCTGCTGGGGATGAACTCTGCCAATTCTTGTCATCGATCGGGCACCCTGTGCCCGCCCAGCTTTCAAAGCTGCTCGAGGTGTCTCTGGCTGTTTTCCCCCTCGCTTGGCTGGCAGACACACATGGAAGTAACTACGTGTCCGATCGCATTACGCTCTCCAACCAACCACACCGCTTATTATTCCAGCTGGGTTTGCAAATCTGATCTGTGGTGTGTGGGCCTAGAAGCTCAGTCTTGTAAAATTTGATTTTATGAGCCCAAGCCTCATCTCAGTTTATTCCCCATCATCACCAGACACCGCTCCAGGAGGTAGGGACTTCGTCAGGGTTCCTACGCAGTCCAAACTACTTCAGAGCATCCTTGTGGTCCTCCCGCTGATCGCCTCCTTCTTCCCACACCATCCTCCTACCACAGACCTTGGCAATGCAGGGATTGGCCAACACATTGCGTTCACCACGGTGCGGTGAGTGTAGGGGTCCCTGCAGGAGCTGTGTCTGAGCAGGCAACGCCTGTGAGCTCCACCAGCCAAGCTCTCCCTAAATCATCCCTATAGTGGTCAGTCAAGGAGCGATAACAATAATCGCCTCTGTGAATCTATCTTCTATCGCACATGAGAAGGGATGGCTGTTCAGGTGTTTTGCTGGTATTGTTGATAGTTAAATGGGAGAAAATGTTAATAATAATAATAATAATAATAAAAGCACTAATCACCAGTAGCAGCATCCTTTGGCGTGAGAAATTCTTGGAGCCTTCATCAACCTGGGCCAAATGACCCCAGCAGGAGCAGGGGTTTACAGCCCTCCTCGAGAAATCCGTCATGGAGGAAATGGAGCCGGGACCCAAATCCTTCTCTCTGATGCCTCATGATGAAGTCTGGTAGCTAGTGAGTGAGCTACTTTAGATGTGGTGGTGGGACTAAGACCCTGAGTTCCTGCTCTGGTGGGCTGAACATTTAATGTCCATGGGCATGTAACCACCAGCCCAGTATTCATATAGTCCTGTCCAAGCACAGCTGCTTCACAGCTTATCATCTTCACCAGGCTCCAGAGGAAAAATTGAGAATTTCTAGCACTTTTAAAAACCCCACACGTCAGTTTGTTTCGTGAAAGGATGCAGGGATGGTGAGCGGGAAGGCGATGGGGCCCCTTGCTCTAGATTAGACCCAGATGGCTGCAGAGGTGGGGGAATAGCCTTTGCCTTCTTGATGATGAATGCGCAAATCCCTTCTGAAGCTATCTGAACCGTCGTGTTGTGAAATGTGTGGTGATTGATTAGGAGAGTATTAACCTTGTCATTTGTAATAGGTCATCTGGTGATTTTATCACGTTTTAATCCATACCTTTTTCATACCGAGCTCCTTCCTAAGGAAAGCGTGTAGATGGGCGAGCTGGGGACGGATGGGGGTCAATGTTCAGAGAGTTTGATGATAATTTTTTTAATGCTTGCCTTTTCTGAGTCAATTTTTTTTGGTAGCTCTAATGGTGGGGTGAGGTGACTGTTTTTCCAAGATTTATGTGACCAAATTAGTGATGTATATTTACTGATGACCGTGAATTCCCTATGTCCTTGAGGTGCTGTAGGTTTAAGGGAACAGACAATAGGCAATAAGTTTTTAGGACCTTGCTCTATCCGAAGACACGAATGTCTCCCTGAAGTCATGAGGAGGTTGCTGTGCCTATATGAGGGTAAAATCCACCGTAGATTTATTTTGTGTTTTGTGAGTACAGTAATCATTTCCGTTTTATTCACTGTCTTATTTAAAATGGGTGATGAGCTGTGAATACCCAAGTTAGACAGTTACTTAATTAAGTAAAAAAACATTTTTTCTTTAGTACAGTTTTGTGAGCCCAAGCTTGCAGGCACCTTGTGAGACTTTTGAAAGCACCAAACACCAAATTTCCCCATCTTGAAGAAAATCTGCCCTTCTTCTCTATACCTTCATCAGAGATATTTCAGGCCACCTCTGTTTCCCACTTCTGTTTTCCATCTCTGTGCTGAGTTTTGGTTGTTTTATCAGACCTGAGGCTGAGCAGTTTTCATACAGCTATGTGCTCTGATGCAATGCTTGGGTGGAAGGGAGGATGTTATTTCAGTTATTTATATTCTTTTTTTTTCCTGATTGTGTTGTCTGGAAGGGATGGCTGTGGCCTTGGGTCTGGTTTTGGTCCAGGAAGCCACGTCTCAGCTGGAACAAGGCCTAAAATGGGCTCCCCCAGTCGATGGGGATAATTTAATGGGTTCGCAACTGCGGCTGCAGAGCCAGATCGTGGCTGTGGACGAGGCTGCTGAGTTAGAGGTGCAGCAAGAAGAGAGTGAATCAGGGTAACCATCAAGTCCCAGCTGTGTTTCTGTGTCCCTTAGTGATGACATTAAGTTCAAGTTAGTGGCTTTCTTAACTGGAACGGCCACTCCAGCAAAGTGCTTAGAAAGGGGCCAAGCATGGTGTTTGGGTTTTGACGAAAGAAGTAGATTAAAAACATGAAGAAATCCATTTTTAAAAGGAGGAGTATCCCAGCTCTGGGAGAAGAGAGGGGTCCCACCCACCCTAGCTGCCGGAGAGGCGTTGGAGGTCCGCAGGCACAACAGGCAATCGGAGGCTCGGTCTTGCGCTCGCGTGGTCATTGCTATTACCTGCTGTGTGTCTTTCCATCTGCATTACAAAGCGAAATGAGCTGAAATTTCCCCAGAAGGTTACATCTGTAATTACTGGTATCTTCATACCTGTGCTGATGGGGACATTCCTGTTATAGTCTATCATTCTGAGCAAGAGGAACACTGGACACTATCGCCCTCGGATGGTGCTTTGTTGGCGCTGATCTCAAAGAACGGTGCAATTTTTTAACGCCTTTGGTGTCAGACAGAAAAGCAGGGCAGGACAGGAAAGTATCGGTTCCATGCTCACACCTTGGAAAGTTGAGGCATTTTGAGATTAAACAAATTTCTCAAGCCCAGTGAGGAAATTTGTCGGTATGATGATGCACTGAGATGCATTTATGTGCCACATGGCTCAGGAGCGAACTCTCTGTGATTTAGAGCATCCCCTCCCTGGAGCAGAGCTCCAGACACCGAATTCCATACTGTACAATGACTGTGGCCTCTCTCCATGCTGCAGAGAAAAGAGGATTTCACCCTCACAGCAGCTAAATTTACCTTCGAGGGGAAAGACAACAGCAGCCTCTTGTCCCATATGGAATTATCTTGGGTAACCACATTTAACCCAGGCTTTTACTTTGTTTCAGTTCAAACATCGCTGAGAAAAATATGCATGTATACATGGGAGGTATTTACATAGCGTTTATTTTTAGATTGAAGCTTGATAGTGCAACAGGAACAAAAAAACAAAACCAAGGGGAAGGGTACAAACGTATTTCTGAGACATGCCTGAACCTGATGCATCTCTTAATAAGATTTAGCAAGATCAATATGTCGATACAATATTCTTTGGCCTTGCCAGAACAAATATTCAGAGAGGAAAGTGGGGCAAGGACAGCTGTGGGCTTTTCTTGCCTTCAGGTCACTGCTGCAGAATTAGCAGAAATTTCCATTCTGAAAAAAAGATAGAGCTTAGGCTTTCGGTTGATGAAAACCCAGCACATTTGGGAACTTCACATCCTTGGCGTGATGATAAACTTGCGATTCCCTTTCTCTGATGCAGCATTCGCTCTTTCTGGGGGATTATTCTGATGTTTCTGGGTGTGATGTGAGATCAGGATCAGGCCCCTTTGGCTTGAATCATCACTGCGGTGGTGGCTCAAGGTCTGGTGTGGGCTGGGAAGGTAAAACACCAGAAAGGGTGGATGTTCCCCCAAAAATGTCCATGAGACTTCCAGTGCCAAAGCTGTCCTGTCACTGCTACAGCAATTGAAAGATGAATTCAACCCAGAAAGCAACACTCTTCTTGGATTCTTAGCAATGTTCTTTGTTGAGCATATACACTTGGAAAATACTTTCCAAAATATTTACTTTCAAACATTTTTTTTGTGTTTAGTGTTTTACAAAAAAAAAAGCTAAATTTATCCCTCCATGGTTGTTCTGCAGTACAGACTGACTCAGAGTTTGCTAGCACAAACTGAGTCTGCACTGCTGATGGCTTGTGGTTTATGGAGACTTAGCTCCTACTCAATCTATATGCTCCTACCGAAGACTGAGAGGTTATTAGGTATTGTTGCAAATGCTTTTTTTCAAATGCATTTCATTAAAATCATTTTAGATACAATAAATAAGGTAATTCACATGAACTTTGAGTAAGAAACCACCATTTTTGGAGTCTGGTAGTAGACGGGACCGAAGGAGGGTATTGCTGGTGTTGCACATTTGTTATTATTATTGGTACTTATGGCCTGGATTGTGAAAAAAAAAAAGGTTTTTAACATATAAAACAGAGGCTCAGCCTCAGATACAGCAATGTCTCCACCTTTCCCTGGAGCCTGCTGCTGTGCTGCCTCCCGAGCCCCTTGCTCAGTGCTTCTGACCTAGTAGAAATAATTGCTCTCACAAGAGAATAGAGCAGCTCACAGAGCATACTGGAAAGTTTAGGACTGGAAACCCTGGGAAAAAACACATCGTTTACCCTAATGCTACTGGTTTATTGCGGAGACACAATAACTTGACCAATTTTGACAATGGATGCATTTTGTCAAGCTAAAAGAAATAGTGATAAAAATATACCTGTTATTTTGCTATCAGCCAAATGTAACCTCAACATTAGAGGAAATTAAAACCAGAGAGCAGTAAGAGCAAGGCCCCAAAAGCCTGAATTCTCTGCTAATAGTACGACTTATCTGCTTTGCTGGAAGTGGGTTGAAATGGAGTTTGTGTGAACACGCGGTCTCCGTGCACTTGTCAGGGCGTTATTTGCTCCTCTCTGCCCATACCATCATGCCATGCGAGGCCACGGCCCGCACCTGATTCAGCCTCCTGGCAGAAAATTAGTGAAACTTCATTTTTTTCTTGAGTTGGAGCCCACGCCTTTAAGCAATTAAAAGAGAAAACCTAATCCAGGCACTCCTGCCAAAAACTAAGGTCTGAATCTCAACCCATCTTCAGTCTGCGGCTTCAGTCCCTTCACATTTGTTGCCATAAAAACTGTTCAGAAAAAAAGAACAAATAAACTTATTAAGAGAGATGTCGGGGGTCACTGCATGAGCTGTCACACTTAGTTAGCTCCAACATGTTCCTGCAAGGTGTATTTATGGTCCAGCCTGGATCAGTCCAGAGGCTGAGACAAGGTGTGATGGACCCTTCCTTTTTTTTTTTCTTGTACCTAAATCCAGACCAAGTACATCAGAAATTAAAAAAAAAACCACAGCTAACAAAGGAAGAGACAGGTACAGGAGATACTTAAAGTAGAAATTTAGTTTTTTAAAAGGCTGTAACAGAGAAATACTCATATTGCTCACTACCATTACAGACCATAGTCTGGCCAAGGGCTAAGTCAGCATCAGGTTAGCATTGTACAACCATGCAGGAGCTAATGCTCACAGAGATGTCAGGGCTTTTATCCCACCATGTCTTTTCCAGTTCATCTTTTCTCATCTGAAACTGGCTTTTTTTCAGAGCGGGGCTGAAACAAATAACCCAATGGCTCCCCCATGGCCACCCACTGATCCCCGGGGTGGTGGGACAGAAAGCAGCCTCACGGCATCAACCTACCTCTACGAGAGACACGTCCAGGGAGCCAGTGGTGGAAAGCAGAGCAGAAACCCAGGATTTCTCCAGTGATCTCACATCAATTACCTTTTACTCAACTTTATGAAGCCATTGCATTTTTTTCCCTTTTTTTGCTCATCTTGATTAGCCCACGTCCCACCACTGCTCCTGTCTCCAGTTGCCATCTGTGAGCAATCTACATTCCCAGTCTCATCATTAATTTGTGTCATTTCTTGAAAACAGCGCAATCATATACTTGTTGTAAGTATTTAATTCTGAGCCAGGAGAGCTTAAAATGCCTCCGTGTGTGCCTGCCTGCACCAGCTGAGTGTCCCCAGACCACAGCCCCAGCTTCTTTTTATGGCTTGTATGAAAAAGCCTCTGCCTCACGCTCCCCACGAGCCACAGGCCTTTTACAAGCACCCAAGCTATGCCCAATTTTTCACTGTTTGGGTTTTCCCTCCCCCCACATATGGTAATAGTTTTTCATGAAAAAAAAATAAATGTCAATGACATTTTCTACAGAAAAAAAAAATAATTCTCTTTCACAAGTTCCCTTTTTGGAAGGAAAACAATGCTTTCGAAACTTTTATTTTTAAAACTTTCATTGCTCGTGCAAGTTTGAAAATATTTGGCTCTATTTCAAATGCAATGAAAACAGCTTTTGAAACATCCAGACTTACTGTAAAACAGGCATTCCAGCCTTCAGACAGCTCTGGATCCACAAGGTCCTTAGAAACACTTGGGACAATCCATCCCGGAGACATCAAGTCGCTGTTTTACCAATTCAGTGGCAAAATAGGGACATTTCTTGGACATCTCTCTGCCTGCCAACCACAGGGTTTGCTGTGCACATGCAAAATGACCCATCAAATACAAACCCCCTCCAAGGGCAGGACCTTAGACCCCAACACCCCTGTGCCCCTGGGAAATAAACGCAGGAGAAAGTTTCTCCTGAGTGTATGGCCTGAAGGATCAAGTGTCGGGCTGGGTTTGCTGAAGGACCATTTCTGTGGTGAGGTTTCAGTCTCCGTGTACACAATGAGACGTGGGACAATGTCTCAGGAAGAAGACCTCACTCAAAGAGTACTCAATAGTCACCTTGCTGTGAGAGGTACCACTGGCTTCTGTGCCTCCTGCTTAAGAAACTCACGTAAAACGGGGACAAAGGGTCGCGCTCCTGCCTTTGACACACATCCATATGTGCCACATGCCGCTCACGTTAACATAATTAACTTAATTTGACAAACTGCATCGAGCAACAGGCGTGGCTGTCTCAGAGCCTATTCGCTCTGTACGGTGACTACTCCCCGAACCGTCAACATGACAGAAGAACTGTGTCTAATTAACACTTTCTTAATACCTCAACAAATAACAAACCTGCTGTTGGGAAAAATAGTTTCACACTTCCTTATCAAATTAGGGCAAAATCACTCCTAATGAGCTAAAATCAATTAGTGCGACACCGAAATGAATGTATTTATGCTGTCAGCAAGCGCTATTTGCATAACAGTTTGCAAGGGCAGGGAAGATGCTATAGCGTCGCCGTGCTGCTAATGAGGAGCTGCTGCGGGAAGGTGCTACCAGAGAGAAAATGGTTTTCTGCAGCCTCTGTAGAGCATCGGCCGGCACCCAGGGCCAGAAGCATCACAGGGGATTGTGCAGGATTTTGTTCTCCAAAAAAAAACCCCAAAAGCCCAGGTAAATGGGGTCTGGGGATGCATACTCTCTGCAGCCCCGGGAGGAATGGGGATGACCCTGCCGCTCTCTCTGCCATCATGGTGTGTGCCGGTGACTGCGATGAGCTTTCTTTTGCAGGGTGCTGCACCTGGGGAGGAATAACCCCACGCACCAGGACAGGTTGGGGATGACCTGCTGGAGAGCAGCTCTGTGGAAAGAGACCTGGGAGTCCTGGGGGACAACGGGATGCCCATGAGCCAGCAATGTGCCCTTGTGGCCAAGAAGGCCAATGGCATCCTGGGGTGCATCAAGAAAAGTGTGGCCAGCAGGTCGAGGGAGGTCATCCTCCCCCTCTACTCTGCCTTGATGAGGCCACACCTCGAGTGCTGTGTCCAGTTCTGGGCTCCCCGGTTCAAGAAGGACAGGGAACTGCTGGAGAGGGGACAGCAAAGGGCTACCAAGATGACTGAGGGATTGGAACACCTCTCTTATGAAGAAAGGCTGAGGGACTTGGGCCTTTTCAGTCTGGAAAAAAGATGACTGAGGGGGATCTTATCAACACTTATAAATACTTAAAGAGTGGGTGTCAGGAGGATGGGGCCAGGCTCTTTTCGGTGGTGCCCAGTGACAGGACAAGGGGTAAGGGGCACAAACTTGAACATAGGAAGTTCCATCTAAACACGAGGAGGAACTTCTTTCCTGTGAGGGTGGCAGAGCCCTGGCCCAGGCTGCCCAGAGAGGTGGTGGAGTCTCCATCTCTGGAGACATTCCAAACCCGCCTGGTTGCCTTCCTGTGCAACTTGCTCTGGGTGACCCTGCTCTGGCAGGGGGTTGGACGAGATGATCTCCAGAGGTCCCTTCCAACCCCTACCATTCCGTGATTCTGTGATTCTGGCGCCACCAGCACCTTTCCCACCTGCCACAGTGCTGATGGGGGACCTGGCTCTTCCCTTATTCACCCAGAGAGGTAAAAGCCTCTTGAAAGACTCTCCTGCCCATGCAGGGAAAAATAAACAGCTGAAAATGGCACATAGCAAGACAAAAACGCCTTTATGAAAACCAAGCTTAGTTTTCTGTTGTTGTTAAAACCTGTAATTGAATTAGAGGACTGGTTCATGAACAAATGGAATGGAGATAGGCAGCAATTGATTTTAATCATATTTATTTTTTATAGCTTCTTAAAACATCTCGTTGCAGTTCCGGCATATACAAATGTATTCTTGACCTTGGAGTTAATTGCTTCGAAACTGTGCTTGTGACTAATGCCTACGTGCTCACGTGTCTCTGCCTCTCTCCATCTCAATGCCATTATAGCTATGCACGTAGAAATAAATATGTAAGAGGAAGAATGACACAATATGGACTGAAATAACTGCATGTAAGCTGGTGCAGCTGAAATCCTTATTAAGACACTTATAGCAAATTATGTCATCTTTTCCTGAATTTAGGCTATCATACAGACAATAGTTGGATGGATAAATAACTCAACATCCTGCGGTTTTCCCCGTCAGAAGAAAGGATGCACAAGTGGAACATGGGTCCAAAAAAATAAATGCAAAGAGAAGTAAACACAGGTAGGGACCAGGAGGAGTAGAGGCTGGGCAGAGCAAAAGCAGGGAAGGGACATGGATGGAAATTAGGAAAAATTTCCTCACTGAAAGGATTGTCAAGCATTAGAACAGGCTGACCAGGGAAGTGGTGGAATCACCATCCCTGGAGGTATTTAAAAGACGGGTAGACGTGGTGCTGAGGGACATGGGTTAGTTGTGGACTTGTCAGTGTTGGGTTGATGGTTGGACTCAATGATGTGAAAGATCCCTTTCAACCTAGAGGAGTCTATGATTCAGTCTTTTGGGAATACCCTTTTTACTCTGTTTTCTGTAGTTTTCTCAGCAAAGAGAGCAACGGCTTCCTTTTACCCACCGCAGGGTTTCCATGAGCTTGGCTGCTGCCGCAGGGTCTGCCCAGGGCCACGTAAGCACCAGGCGTTCCTGGCGTGCTGGGACTGCAGCCCGTCCACTTAACATAGCTTCACGCATTCCCCGGCATCCTACATCACCTCCCACCGCCCCACCAGCAGCTTCGGCTGCCCTGTGGGAGCCCCACCGCCGAAGATGGCAGATCCTCTCGGCATGCAGAAAACACATCGATCACGCAGGAAGCACACAGGTAATGGGCAGCACGGCATGGGGCCCTGGCTCCCACCCAGCAAACTGGGAAAAAAAAATGAAAGAAGCCATAATATTTTGACTTTCTGCTCTAGATACCCTCTACCGGGGTCTAAGGCAATAAGCGTGAATCTACTTCTTATCTTTGCTTTTTATCTGGCAGCCACAGGGAAAGCATTTACTAATGCAACCAATGCACTCAGAAACGTTTTAAGCAGACTTTCTGGCTTTCTGAGGAAAATAAAGACTTTGTCATCTTAGCATTAGTGATTATTGTCACTAGAAATCTTTGGACAAAGAGGAGTGTATCTGTGGCTGGGATTTCTTGGCCAAGAAAGCACATGCTGGGGAAGGTGGACACTCCAGTCCATGACACACCTGGACACTCTTGCACAAGTATGGAAAATTCCCCAAAAATCTTCACAGAAAAAAATTCCAGGTGGAAAAGGAGACATTACTTATCCAAGAAAACAAAAATTGATGGTAGCTAATCATAGAATTTTATGCAAAATAAAGAAAATTTGATGGAAACAGATCTTTCCTCCTACATCACTCTCTGCTCTGTTGAAAGCTGTTTTCTATCTGAAAAAAAATAATAATGTTCTCATATTAGATCTGGGCCTAATGTATAATTTTTACATTACAGCCAGGATCTTTGAAAGATCATCTGAAATAAGGTTGCAATGTAATCTCCTGGAAAGGATGGGAGTCTGCAAGTTCAGTGAGTAAATGAGATGCGAGCATATAAGCAGCTAATGAAGCAAGCAAATATTAGTGAGAAAGGGAAGGAAATAAATTCCTGAAGGACTGAAACCAGAACGTCACCCATCCGCATGGGCTCTCTACAAGCAGGGAGGAAATGTGGATGTGAGGTGGACCCCAAGATCTCCCCCTGAGAGCAAGGGACCCCCAGGCCACATGGAGCATCCTCCTCACCTGGGACATGCCTGTCCGTTGAAGCACCCAGGAGAACCCCATCAGCTTCTTCTCAGCAGCTTTTAGACACCTTCAAAATGATTTCACTTTATACATAGAAAAAATTGGCAAGGGGAAGATCCTTGGCTTGTGCAAATGAGCTCCCAGGGACCCACCAGGGCTGGACCCGCTTGAAGTGTGAAGAGCTGGAAAAGACGGTGCCAATGTGGCATTAATGACAATGAGCAGCTCCTGTGGCAGGGGCATTACCTGCCTCGGTAATTCATGCAGGACAAGCACGTAGGTGCAGTCGTTCTTCAAATGAGTAATTTATACGGGCATATTAAAGTATATCGCATGTAATTTCTCACCTATCACCGCCTGAGGGGAGCACACGAGCCTGGTTTACAAGGAATTGCTACCCAGACACCACGCTGGAGCAGGTTTGCTGGCAGGACTTGTGACCCTGTGGGGGACCCATGCTGGAGCAGTCTGTTCCTGAAGGACTGCTCCCCATGGAAGGACTCATGTTGGAGAAGTTTGGGACTGTCTCCCATGGGAGGGACCCCACTCTGGAGCAGGGGAAGAGCGTGAGGAGTCCTCCCCTGAGGAGGAAGGAGCGGCAGAGACAAGGTGTGGTGGACTGACCACAACCCCCATTCCCCATCCCCCTGTGCTGCTGTGGGAGGAGGTGGAGAAATGGGGAGTGAGGTTGAGCCTGGGAAGAAGGGAGGGGTGGTGTTTTATGATTTAGTTTTTATTTAGTTTTAGATTTTAGTTTTTATGATTTAGTTTTTATTTCTCATTACCCTACTCTGATTGGATCGGTAATAAATTAAATTAATTTTCCCCAAGTCGAGTCTGTTTTGCGCATGATGGTAATGGGTGAGTGATCTCCCCGTCCTTATCTCGACCCATGAGACTTTCATTATATTCCCTGTCCCCCGTCCAGCTGAGGAGGGGAGTGACAGAGCAGCTTTTGTGGGTACCTGGCATCCAGCCGGTGTCAACCCACCACAATGATGCACAAAAGTCAAATTTGATCATCAAATTTTGAACCTCAGATTTAGCTCAATATCTTGTTGTGAGGCTGTGATGTACAACAGCAGTTGCGGCTGCAGTAGGAGGGAACCATGGACTCATAAATTGTCCAGAAATTAATATGATGTGACTGGTCTCAGCCCTAGAGGACAGAAGGAGGAAAACCATTGCAACTCTACACCCCAATCATCTCAGTTATAGGGGCAAGACTGCTTTTGTTGCCAGCTCAGAAGGGAAAATGAGGCAGTACAAATGCCACGTCCAAAAGCAGGAGGACATGGAGAGTCCAAGTCAGAACCCAAGTCACAGTAACTAGTGCATGCATTAAATATTACCTAGTAAAATCTACTTGCCATCATGAATGCCTCAGAGAGGTGTTGCATTTTTTTATACTGATGCACGTTCGGCCTGAGACAAACAGGACGAAGCAAAATGTTTCTTTTGGCGAGCTTTGTGCTTTTCCAACCTCTTGGGAACCACAGCAACAAAGCTCCTTTAAGACATTGCGATCTTGCATCACGTTGAAATGTCATGGGCTACCACAAGACAAATATATCTTTTGTGCAATTTAAATGGCAATCAGGGAGCTATTTTTTCTGATTAATATATGGAAAGTTGGCGGTCACAGCAGGGGACTGATGAGGCTAATCCGTCAATGTCCTTGATAGTGGTACGCTTGATTGCTCCAAGCCAGTGGAAGTGCATAACGACGAGGAAAGGCGGTGATCAGAGCTGGGATATGCCGTCCCTCCTGCTTGAGTCATTTGGATGTTTGCACCTCCGCCGACGCTACGTAGGATATTTGGATCAGCCGTCAAGAGGGCCTTGCTAATGAAGTTAGGAGCAGGAGAGGATAACTACGATCGTGGGTGATCAGATGCAGTCTAGAAACACAAGAGATGAAATTTAGGATGCTGTGTATCTTTGGTAAGGGCTCTCTGTATGAGCAGAGGTGGACCTAAAGAACCTGAAAACATGAATAGCTCTTAGATGAGCTTGTCCTTTCAGTACTTCTGCAGCAGATACCTGCCATGGCCAAATAACCGTAATTAAATGCATAAACAACCATCTCGGCTGTCCTTTTATGAGAGAATTTGTACCCTCAGCAGGGAGCAGGAGAGGGGGTTTGATGGGTCGGTTGCCACTGACCACCCTTCCCTCTTACCCTCTCCGGGAGCAGATGCTCGTGGTCCCAGGAGGGTCTTGCCCGGCGCAGCTGAAGCTCTGCAGTTTGCTGTCTCAGCAGCCAGCTGTCACACAAAGAGGTTAAACACCCGCTGAGTGCCAAATCTGCGTTTCCTTTTCCATCCCCTGAAGCCAGTCTCATCTATACCTGGGTTTCTCAGTGCTGGTAAAGGTTTCGACAGCGTGAGCTCCAGGTGTTTAACACGCCGGGTAGGCAGGCAATGCAAGGGAGCCTGCCATGCACCACGCTACGGTCGCCTGCTGCATCCGTGCTGAGAAATGAGAAATTTCATGGCTTATTGAACACTGCAAATAGTCGCAGCAGATAAGACACAGCCTCAAATTATTTAGTTTTTTTCCCCAGTTGTTACATATTGAGAAATTCCCATGTGCCGCAGCCTACGAAGCCGTACTTGCTTTCCTCCTCCGGAAACGCAGCCAGCTCAGTGGTTGGAGTTAAACAGCAAAGCCTACCATGCCCACGGAGAGGACTGCAGACCAGCCCTCCACCTCCTGGAGCTCTCCTCACCTTCTGAAGACTAAGGACCTCTTCGCACTGGCAGTGACTCAACGGCCCCGTGTTTGATAGCTGACCGCACACCGTTAGCCGTGGTTGTACCACTAATGGTGGCATCTTCCACTGAGGGCAGCTGGCGGAGGCTCTTCCCATTTAGCATTTCATTTTGAAAGCTGGGAACATCTCCCCAGTGCTCGCAGGCTTGCCTGCCTGCTGGGGGGCTCCTCCAGCTGCAATGCAAGGGTCGGAGCTGGAGTTTTCTGAAGTTGTTTTGTGTCACTGTACCAGCAAAACATAACGATGGACACATTCATGTTACTTCCCAAAGGGTGGAGAGAAGAAATCATAACTAAAATAGAGCGATTCCTAATTTTTGCTCTTTATGGTGTAAAACTTTCCGTAATGAACAGCCTCACTCCTGCTTTACCTTCTGACTCCAAAGGGTGGGTCAGGCGTGCCCAGACGATGCTCTCTTTTACGGGCTGCCTAAACTAGGGAGGAGCAGCCGCCTTTGAACCCCAGCTGTGGCATCTTCTCCATACATTGGCATGACTCCTGCCCTCCTATGGAGGCAGATCACCTCCGAAGTACATACATCAAAAGCTCCACTGAAGTGCTAAGGATTATTTCCCACTATATTAATTTTTATTCTAAATGCAGAAAATCTTAGACCTAGATAATGAACTTCTATTCTATCCAGCTACATTGGATAGAATTTACTAGTATTTGAAAAAATACGTAGCAAGCCATAACAACAGTGCAACTAACACTCGTGTGATTCCATCTTATATTTTCTTCAGGAAAAAAAAATTTCCAAGATTTAGACATCCATCCTACTCTGGCAGCACATGGAGTGGTGTGAAGGGTTCGCAAGTGCCCTAATGGGTACCAGCAGCCTCGACACACGTTAGACAGCTCGGTTGCCATTTCAAGCTGATTTTCCAGTGCTGCATTGAAACTTTGCAAATTGACTCAGCTTTCCAGCAACTAGATTGCAAGAAAGCTATCGGGCATCATACCCTTTCCTCCACCTCTTAGTGCCATTGGTTTTGCAGCACGTTTGGTCGCAATGGCTAGTGCCAAGGAAGAGAAACGTCCCACCAGAAGCCTTGGGGTGGAACAGGGCCTTCTGCGCCGTGGGTGAGCAGCACCCAGCCCCAGATGGGGCAGGCACCCAGTGCTGGTTTGCACAGGCAGGGTAGGACGCCGGCTGCAGAAGATCCCTCACCATCTGCTCATTTGCTGGCGCGGAGCAATTCAAAGGGAGTCACAAATTTGTAATGACCTGAATATTTCAATGCCGGCATATTTCTAATTAGTATGGGCTAATTTGCTTTCAGATCTTTTTCTCTCCTGCAAAGCTCAGCCTGCTCTGCAAGACAAATGATCGTTTTGCTGAAATACCTTTCTTCCCCTTGGAGCGCAAACCAACCAACCCCAGGGCTCAGCCTCCAGCAGACTGCAACTCTGCCACCTTAAGATAGCTTTGGAAAACTGCAGGCTCCTGCTGGCAAAACCAGACCTGAAACCCTGGCGTGCACTCCTCCATCCTCCACCCTTCACCCTCCACCCCTCTTTCTCCATCCTCCACCATCCAACCTCCATCCTTCATCTTCCATCCACCACCCTCCACTCTCCACCCTCCATCCTTCATTTTCCACCTTCCATCCTCCACTCTCCATCCTCCAGCCTTCAAATTCCACCCTGCATCCTCCATCCTTCATCCTCCACCCTCCACCCTCCTGGCTTTCCTGGAGTGCAGAGCAGGACAGCAAGCCACGTGTGGGGGACATCTCCTTCACACGTGTGACACCGCATACCCTTGACCTGTTCCCTGCTGCAGACCCTGGTGTGGGCTTGCTAGACTTGGTTTTCTGCTGCTGGAGAGGGATCTTCCCCAAAACACGCCAATCAGAAGAGTTTCGCTTCGTGCTGGAGGAGCATCCCTCCCAAATACGCCCAGTCCCCATTCCTGCATGTCTGGCAGATGACAGGGACTTTTCCTCCAGCACTATCGGTGGTGGCTGCGCTCAGTGGAGGGGACCTTTAAGTGCCAGCCCGGTACCAGCGGTGGGTAACACTGCCTGCGACCACGCTGCAAATCTGCAAATCAGGACTCAATGGGACAGACTCAGTACACGCACCCAGCTAGCTCAGATGCTGGGAGAGGACAAACGCAATTCCAGCCGCCCCATGGGCAGATGCGTGCCCCTTCCCAGCCCCGAGGCTGCAGGAAAACCATCTCCCTTCAAACGCTGCTGGGACTGGATAAAACAGATGGATTTTATCCCACAGGCATGCACGGGCTGCTGCAATGGCTGGGCGAACAGGCAGAAACTCGCTCAGCCATTGTCATTAGTGTTTCTAAGCACTTCAATAAATTAGTGGCCCACATCTTCATTTTATCCATCAGCTTTAATGCGGTGATCCTGATTATCAACTGAATATCCAGCCTTATTTTCAGCTTCTTTTGCAGGGGGAATAATAGTTCAGAGACAAGAAACAGAGTAAGACATGGGTGAATGAAACTGCTGCCTCCATGGGCAGGAGGAGAGAGGTGTCCCCATGGCCCAGAGCTCCTCAAGGCCAGCCCGGTCCTCGCTCTGAGCTCAATGCATGTGGGAATTACCAACCATCCCCACACTGGGCCAAAGGAGGGATCCTGGGCCTCAGAAATACTGGTATGAAAATCAGAAATACAGGCAGAAATACAGAAATCCAGCCACAGGAAAAGGCCGTGGTCACATCCCAGGCAGCTCCAGGGAGGGCTGTGCTGCAGGGACACCCAAATCCTCCCCAGCCTCTCCTGACGAGGCATTTCTCCATGCTGCTTTTTCTCCTCCTGGGCTGCTTTTTTTCCTCCTTGTTGCACGAGCACCCCTGCACCAGGAGAAATCACCCGCCGGCAGCATGGGAAGGAAAGAAAGCTTTCCCCTGAAAAACCCGGCTTGCATGTCCCCAGGCAGCTCACCTCCGCAGCTGGCAGTGTCCGCAGTGTTTAAAGCTGTAATATAAGAAACAGTCATAATAGCTCTGTAGACCATAAATATGATCCTACAGAGCCACAATTAAGCGTACGACCGATCAGAAAATATTTAATGCTTGCAACAGGTTTTCCTTCTCAGCCCCATTAGATAAAGAGATACTGGTGGGAAAATCCAGGGAGGCTGTTACCGGAGTTCAGCAAAAGGGCTAATGAGACGGCAAACAATGTTCCTTTTAGGCCCTGGGCTTCAGGAGTCCCAAATTCCCAACGTTAGAGCTAACACATTTTAAATTACTTCCCAAGTCCCAGCCCTGAAGTATGTTTACATTCTGGAGAGCAGCCAAGAGGTAGCTTAACGCCGGGTAAGGAATCCAGGCTGAAACAGGACGCCTTCCTGGAGGGGCTGCCCCCGGGTTATCGCTGGGGGTCCAGCCCTTACCCCTGGACTAAAGGGGGGACACATTTGGCTCTTCCAACACCAAACCCAGCCAGCTGTTCATCCCCGGTGGTGAAAAACGCACACACGGCCACGCAGCCCCCACCCCAGACACCAAGTGTGGTGGTGGGACGGATGCTGGTCCTTCAGATCAAGCCACGTGCCGGGGCAAGTAAGGGCCGACTGGTGCCAAAATACAGCTGGGCTCCTTCAAAGTCCCTGCCTCTGTAGGGGAAAATTTAATACAATTTTGGGTTGGGTTTGTTGGGTTTTTTTCTGTGAAGGTGGTGAAATCTGACTGCATTGAGAGCTGAGTTAGATGACCTTCACAATCACGTCTTCTACCTGAAAGGGGGTTGGAGCGAGGGGAGGTTGGTCTCTTCTCCCAAGTAAGAAATGATAAGACAAGAGAAAGTGGCCTCAAGTTGTTCCAGGGGAGTTTTAGGTTGGATATTAGGAAAAGATTCTTCACTGAAAGGGTTGTCAAGCATTGGAACAGGCTGACCAGGGAAGCGGTGGAGTTGCCATCCCTGGAGGTACTTAAAAGACAGGTAGACATGGTGCTGAGGGACATGGGTTAGTGGTGGACTTGGTAGTGCTGGGTTGATGGTTGGACTCAGTGGTCTTTTTCAACCTAAGCAATTCTATGATTCTATGATTCTCTTATAAGGAAGAGGATGGAGACACTTGAGAAACAGAGGAAGAGAAAATCCGTTTTTAAAAAAAAAAAAAACAAACCAAGAAAAAAGCGCTTTACCTACTTCACAATTTGATCTGATGGAGTTCCTTCCAGTTCTTCCAATTTTCTTGCCTGTGTTAGAGGGAGGAGAGCTGTTTCTCACGAATCTTATCAGATCCCCCAGACTTAAATAATGGTCACAACCAATGTCGTTTCTTCAATAGGTTTTGATGCCTCCGCTATTCATATTTCCTTCTGATATATGGAATTTTATATGTTTTCAACAAAAAATTTTATGCGTTACCTTTGCGCAGAAGCAGTGCTCCAGCATTTACATACTGTGGCAATTATTGTGTATTACTATTATTATGTATTAAATAAGGTATTTATTTGCTTTTGTCAGATGCTCTTGTCTTACTTGTTTTCCATCAATGTTGCTTTGAGTGTTTTTTTAGCTGTTTATAAATGAGACAGCTAAAAGGTTTATACATTTGTTGCTCAAGGTGCTCATCAAAGATATCAAGATATCTTCTCAGATGTATTTTAAAAAATCAGTATATAGGTACATTTCCATAACCTCAGGTGGAACTTGGACAGAAAAAAGCATGTGTTGGCAGGCAAACACCACGCTGGGGCTGGACAACTCGGAGTATGCTAAGGTGCAGAATGAAATACTTACCCTAGGACAT
This sequence comes from Dromas ardeola, assembly GCA_013398915.1. Lineage (NCBI taxonomy): Eukaryota > Metazoa > Chordata > Aves > Charadriiformes > Dromadidae > Dromas > Dromas ardeola. Next base: position 386,805 of record VYZM01003660.1, read on the forward strand.
GGAGCTGATACAGCAATCTGAAATCTCATACGTTAGAGAATTAGGTCATCTAATTCATCCCTGCTGTCAGTGCAGAATTGCTCCTTATACTTTTGAGTGCGTCCTCCAGTGTACCATTAAACAATACAATTAATTGGGGCTGTACGTAAAGATATCACGGAGGCTGTTTTGGGACATCCAGAAGCAAGAATGATTTCTCCCTTCCCTCATATTTATTGATACAGGACCAGTTTCTAACCAGTGGATCGCGGGGTGCCGCCTGTCCCACCAGCTCACCATCAACAGAGATGGGCACCTTCCAGTTTACAGCCCAGAACTGCATTCATGCCTCAGCTCATCTCAGATGTAAGGCTTCTTTGTGGATCAAATCCTGCAAACAAGGGAAAGATTCCTGTTGCGATTCATTCTTCCAACATCAATTTAGACCCATCCACAATGTCTAAGATGACCTTCAGTCTCTCTGAACTTTTCCCTGGGGAGCAAGATGAGGAGGCATTTGCATGCCCAACCCTTTTTTCCTGACATTTGCTGGCATGTAGATAGAGCTTCGTTAGTTATATGTTATTTATTTGATCTTGCGATTTTTATCCTTGGCTTTGATCGCCCGATAACACTGTAAAATTATTTTGAAGGCTACAAGGGGGTTCTTCATAAATAAGAAGCCCGCCACCTGACCCTCATTATTCTCTGGTTCCTTCTGCAGCGCTTCATTTTACATACGCAGAACATGAGTGAAAATACAAAGGGGGAAAAAAGCCACGAGAAACGATGTCATGCAGACAAATGCACACGCCTGCTTCAGCTTTCATGTCCGGGAACGCCGGTAGCCCTCAGATGTCTACAGAAGCTTTGCATACTGAGTGCTTACAGCACGCTGGTGTGATCAGTAGCACCATTAATCTTTTATACGCTGCCTTCTTCCATGCCCACTCCACAATTAATAACTCAGAGCAACAGAAAAAACTACAAAACTCCCCCAAACAGCCCAGCAGTGGGTGTATTGGGAAGGTTTTGGTGGAGCTGGCAGCAGCCCTACCTGCGACGGCATGCCGGGGACGCACAGCCCCAGTGTGAGCGAACGACCCATTAGTGCACTAACGGCAGCAATTACCATATATCGCGCTCTTTAAGTATTATTACAAGTGTTATTTAAGAGACATGCCGTCCTCAGATAGATCTCCCTGAGGACCACTGGAAGCTGAGGGGAAATGCACCAAGTAGAAATGACTTTATTTAATAATCTTAAGATTTAATGACAAAGCACAGTATGAGGAAGAAGGAAGAAAAGGGCAGGGTCATGACACTAAAGCAAAAAGGATAGGAGTAAACAAGCCTGGGATCTTGCAGGAGAAACAAAGGCAAGGAAATATGGGATATTTTGGTGGGAAATTTTTCCAAATAAAACATATCAAATGCTAAGTTCTTGCTTAAATGCAAAGCTCTCATCTGACAACTTCCAAATCAAAAGTCAATTAGAAAATAAAATAAGCCTTCACGTTTTCAAGATGGGAGCAGGTATGGCTCGCAGACGCCACGAGCCCTGGCTGGCTTGTGAGCACGCCCGGGGAGCTGAACCATCAGGGATGCTCCAAGCATGGGCAGCGTTTCCAACACGTAGTAATAAGAGAGAAAGGCGGGTGAATGCCCTTTAACTTCTGAGAAAGATTCACAGTCTGTGAAGGCTTAAATTATAGCCACCACAAAGCTGTGCAAGGGTAACATCTCGCGTGGAGCTGCGGCTGTGATTTATGTTCCCGAATGATGCCCAGAGGGATGGACCGGAGCTTTGGGAAGGGCTTTGGGAAGGGCTGGGCTCTCCCTTTCCTGCTAGTCTGAAAAAACGGGAGGGAAAAATCATTTCAAGTTCATTCACTCCTTCATTGTCAGTGTTAAATTAAAATTTTTTGCCATGAAAATGAAATAGTTCCATCACAGCTCCTTGTTGGCATTTTAGGATTAAACTAAGCAAAAGAAATGCTGTCTTGAATCCAAATATCAGAATGATGGACTTGGCAAATGCTAAAGTGAACTTTACAGGCTTTTTTTCAGCCCCCCGAAATATCTTGGTATGTAACAGAAGACTGTGCAAATAACATTGACGGATCTGATTTTACATTCTCTCTGAGGAGGAGGTATTTGACCAACAAATTGCACACAGCTCCACTTGGGAAGATGCAAAGACCGTGGTTCAAAGCTGGGTGAAGTACTCTGCCTCGCCGCAAAGCAGCTTCCTACACCTGCAAGGCAATAAAACGGGAAAATAGATGCCACCTACAGGGAAAACGAAACATAAAAAACAGCAAAATTCAGCCTCATTTATGGCAATGCTACCCAAGCTGGCGTATGGATTGGCTTCAAAGTGGGTAGAAGATGCTCCTGTGGATCAGAGGAGGTCCCAGCCTGATATCTCCCCCCATGCACACTGGACTTCACATCCCCACAACCTGCCTCCCTGCCAGAAACGCCTGTGGAGACATCCACTTTGCATATATGCAAACAACAATGGGTATTTTCCCTGCTGGAAAGGCCAGCTGCCGCTGCCTTTACTGCATTTGGCAATAAACGTTTGCAAATAGCGGAAGTTGCAATAAAATGAACATCATACGTACAGCAACGCTTCACAGCAAAGAATTAGTCATTAGGACTTTTGAGAAATTTGGATTAATTCATTTGAAACACGGTGCAAAAAGACGTGAAGGCGGGATGCTGCTATGAATCACGCAGGACGGAGAAGCACCATTTAGAGTAATAAGAGCAAGGCTGCTTGGAGGGGCTTGTTTACAAATATACCAAAGGTTGGGTGGATTTGCATGGAGCTGTGATTTTACTGTCACACTTAGGTTACAAAAAGACTAACAACATCCAAGGGCACCGTTCCCGGCTCAGGGCTTCAGCTGAACTGCTAAAACAGGAGCAAGAGGAGCAATTTTCCCTCCTGCTAAAATTATTATTATTTGCAATTGGCTGCATTCAACGTGGAGCTTTTAAACCTTATTTCCTATTGTCCCGAGGTCCCTGGCTGGGCTGTTTCGGATGCTGGGCTGCATCGATCCGCCTGTGCCGACCCCCTCCCGCGGCTCCGCCAGACAAAAGGGCTCATTTCACGCCCAGCTGGAATCGCTTTGGGGAGGATGCTCCTAAACGGGCTCCCTGGGTTCGGCCACGCACCACTCAAGCCAGTATTTCTGGGAAAATAAAATAATCTACAATATATTTAGTGATTAAACCTGGGAAATAGCTATAATCTGTCTTGGGCTTTTATTTTAAAGGGGAGGGTTGGAAACCCTACTGGAAAATCCTACAGTGGTATTTAACAGGAGGATGATTGCCACCCTCAGCCAGCCAGGGCAAACTGGAGGTTGGATGGGAGAAATACGGATTCGGTTCTTTGTCCACATGAGCCACTCTGGGCATGACACTTTGGAAATGAGCACATAACAAAAGTGATTTAATTTGCTTTCCTAGGAAAGAAACTAGCCCTGAGCTTGCCAGCCCGCACCCAGGAGGAGCCTGGCTTGCAAGGTCCGGGTGGAGCGAGCCCACCTCTCCATCTTCAGCCAGGCTCAACACGCACTGCTGGAAATGTCAATAAATTCACAGCCCTAAGGAAAGCTTTCCTGTTTGGGCGCATCATCTCTGCTCCAGCACCTGCTCGCCGAAATGCCTGCCCCCCGTGGGCAGGGGCTGAGGGTCCCTCCTGGTGGTCCTGCAAAGCCCAGCTCCATCCCCACCGCCTCGGTGCCCCACAGCCTTCCCAGCCATCGCTGGCCATTTCTGAAACACAAAAGTCATGCAAAAGATCCTAGAGAGGCACCAAAAATAATGTTTTCCTCTTTTTCCTCTTTTTTTTTGCCACCCCAACATGCTCAAAAGAAACCTGGAGAGGTGACTTGGAAATACATGGGCTGGAGACAAGCCAACAACACCTTTGCAGTAAAAATGTATTTGTGATAAAAAGGTACCCTGGCAAACACAGGATAACAGTGCTCTCCAAAAAAAATCGTTGTGTTTTCTTTCCTTCAGACACAAAGCCCCCGTGCTAATTAAACAAGGCTGCAAATGACCATGGTGGATCTTCGCAGCTGCCCATGTGGCCCCCACGCACCCCACGGTCCAAGGGCGACTCGGCGTACAGTTGAGAGAGATGAAAACTCTTCCTGCAAATGTCAACAGAAAAACCAAAGCGGGAAAGACGCTATCAGCACTGGCGCAAATGAGAGATTATCGTATTTCTGCAGCAATAACCTAAAGATACAGGCAAAAATTCAAAGCAAGCTGAGAGTTTATGTTGCTGTAGGAGAAATGACGCTGAATAAATTCATCTTTGGCAATGACACATGAAGCAAGGCATGACCTCCAGACTCTCCGAGTGCTTACAACAACACAAGGACACTGATGAATTTGAAGCAGACGTCACTTTGACATATGAGAAAATCCAACGGATTCTGATTACAATATCCCGTGAAGCCATAATTAAGGCCTTTATGGCAACAAAGAAAATTGGATTACATTATTTCAGTGCTAAACAGCCAGAAGATTGCAGGAAAGCCAAGAGTATAGAGCATAACAAGCCATAGACATCTCCGACAGAAAACAAAGACATGGGCAATTGCAGGATATTTTTAAGCAGTCTTGTGTTTTTCAAAATGATATAGGACAAAGCCATGAGTGGCAGCAGAGGAAATCATACCTTTATTTTCTCCTGGTCTCTTCATACTCCATTTTTCATAAGTAATGTGTGTTATGTAAATCAGAGGAACTCTAAATGCAATCCGCACCTATTGTGGTTTCCTTTGATGCCTCTGCAGTAAGAACAACATTTTCCATCGCTGCTTTATTTAAATGAATAAATCATCTGTACCATAATGCAGGTGAGGAGTGCTGAAAGTCCCCGATATGCACCGCAACCCCATGCACTCTCCATCCTTTAAAACACCAAACCAACTCTATAAGAACAAGAATCACCTGAATTAAAATAGCGAGTGAAAAGATGGCATGAGGCAGCTTTAACAAACTTTGCATTAATTTTAAACCCTTTCCATTGCATTCATAGTAAACACAGTTCGTGTGATGGGGAGGAACATTTGAGAACTTGCCCATGTCTCCTCTTCACTGCCTTCCTCCACCAAGCACAGCAGTATCTGCTCCCTCCTCTCCATCGTTTCAAAGAAGGTGGTTCATGGTCAGCAGTTCTCATTTTTGGTTTACTGTGGTCCAAAAGAGCAGTGATTTGGCTCTTGCCAAAATGTCCTTGTCTACGTATGTCCTCGCTCTGAATGCAAACCCAAAACTCAGAGCAAAGCTTGCCCAAAACCGCTGATTTTCCTTGGTTCTTCGTCAAAGCCCTGTCAAACTTCACCAACATTTTGTCAAAAATCCCTCCCAACCCTTGTCAAAATGTTGGTTGATTTTAGCACAAAACACTAAATCACAAGACAATCTCAAAGCAGGCAAAATGCATACAACTGTAGCGAGGCACCTGTTTTTTACAACAAGCCAACAGAATAATAATTATGTTTTGCAATACTGTGCCACCACAATTCCAACTTGGCTCTAAGACCCCCACATTTGGTCCCAGGTGAGCACCTTATCTCATGTCCCCCATGCTCTGCTTCCAGCTGTGCCTCCAGCTGTGCCCGTTGAGGAACACAGACACTGGAGGCATTGCAACGGGTCCTCACCACAGTTCAGCTACAAATCTCAGATACCTAAAGTAAATAAAACTATGTATTCTCAAGCCAGAGAATAAAAATCCTCTTACTCTTCAGTTATACGATAGATTTACCGTGCACTTCATAAAACATGAATATCATTTGTTTTAATAAAAGGAAACCCACCGGGGAGTTGGCTTTATCTCAGTTCTCAATTCATCGTTTGCAAGACGCGTTTTGCTAGGCTTCTCAGCTGATGGTACATCAGTCATATCCCATCAGATCACAGACAAAGGTGTCAGCTTTCCGTAATATTGTTTTTCCCAGTATCCTCCATCCTCTCACACTCTTTCATAAAAAATATGAATGTGTCAAAGACTTTCCAGATTCATATTGATTTGCGACAGATCATAAACATTTCATCTCCTTCTCTTCTCTTCAGTGAGCAAAAGGAACTGTGAAATTTCATTCCTACTGTGCATTTTTCTCAACAGAATAAGTGAATATCCAGGTGCCCGGTGAATATCCAGGTTGGAAATAACATTGAAACGCCTTATCAAAAATACTTTAATTTTATCAGATTATTTCAGTGGATGACCCCATCGCCGTTCAGGTTTCAAGACAGACATTATGTTACTGTGTTTTTCTTTTGTTTGTTTTTCTAAATGGGACTCAGACGAAGAGAGAGGTCGTATCAATGTGGGGAAGGGGGATAAAACGTGCAAAATCGCTCCAAGACCTCCAAGGTGCCGTCTGCTGTGCCCCCGTGGGACCCACCGGCGTCTTGCAGCTCCTCCCCAGCACTGCATCTCCCAAGTCTTGGCAAAAATTAATTGTGAGTCTGTTCTTCCCACTTGTTTCCTTCTGTGGAGCATAAATTCAGAGATTAATTAAAGATTAGCAGAAGAACGGTGCTTTGGGAGGAATGAAATGATCTATGAATTCTGGCTGAATTTAGCAAATTCAGAAATGGCAGAATGTTTCCTCCTGACACTTCATTTCAAAATGGCAAAATCAATTCACTTGAAAAAGAGGTTAAACAGTAAGATTAACTACCCCCAAAATACTCTCCCAGATTTCATCTAGGATATAATGAGATGTTTTGGGTTGACCCTAAAGAAAAAAAATAAATATTTTATTTCATTTGAATCTACTTTCTCTCAGTTTGGCTATTAATTTTTTTAAAAAATCCATTATCCATCCAGCTTTACTTGGCTTTCAGTATGAGCAAACTTGAGTTACCTGGAAATCTGGTTTCTTTAAACATTCACAAGTCATGAATTTTTATGCCATTGCAAAATTTTGGGGGGTATAAACTTCCCCCAAAACCACCAATGACAGAAAAAAATAAAGCATAGCCAGAGGTGTTGATTTGGAAGTCAAATAGCTTTGAGAAAATTGCACATGACATCAAATCAAATGTAATGTCAGGATATCAAATGTGTACCTCCAGCTATACTGGAGTCAATTGAAAAACCGACAATCTACGCTGGGTTTATTGGATTGCTGAAGATGCTGGATACTTACATGGTACTTGTGAAAGTATGTTGAACAAAACGACCTTGTGTCTTTGTGTACTTTTATGAGCCATAAAAGTATCTTCTTTAATACCTATAAAATGAAGTAATAGGTATTTTTTTCTTTTGCTCTTCCAGTATGTAGCCCCTTCAGTCCTGTCCCTGCAGGATCTTCCCGCTGGAGAGCAGCGATGCAGCATCAGCTGCCAAGGCTCGTTCTCTTCATGGGCCAGGTCGGTGTTCGGGACAATGAGCAGTGACCATCAGCAGTATTTATACCCTCTCAGGGCACGGGGTTGTTGCCTAGTTCAAAGCACAAGAGCCCAAGGTGGGCAGTAGACCCACAGCCTCCAGGAAGCCTTCTGGTCACCAGCCACCCCCAGATGCCGGGACATCCCGGGCACCCAGCATCTAGGAGAAAAGCTCTTCCAGGGACCTAACACCACCAGAGATTTCTCTGACACCAACCATCTCCTCCATTAGATATTTAACCTGGCTTTAGACCCTAACTCACCTCATTTTGGTTACTGGTTGATGTGTTTGTCAGTGGTCACCCTCATCAACCACGTCCCTCTGTGGCAGCCCCCTCCACACTGGCCACATGGTGCACGGGGACCAGAAGACCAGGCAAAAGATTGGCAAATTTCTTCTACTGCTCCATGTTCTAATTTTTCATCCGAAGCGCATCCCTGTCTTCAGACCCCATCCCATTTTCCCTCGACCATGTACCCCCACCCGATCTGCCGAGCAGTGCTGCACCGACAACGTCCACCACAACAATCACCCCAACGCTCCACAATCGCCATCTCCCCGCAGGAGAGCCCACCCAGCCCTGCCAAATCCCAGATAAGGGTTTCCCGAGGAGAAGGAAGGTAATTGCTATTGCTTTATGATTCATTTAATTACCTTGTGTTATGAGGATGATTATATTTGATTCACACAAAAGTGACTCAGATTACACACAAAATTATTAACTGATAAAAAGAGAATATATTGTCTGTAATTTTTTTTTTTTTTTTGATTCTCAGCTGATATTCTGCTCTCAGGAAGTGCTGCAACAAGCTAAATCTTAACAATAGTCATTTTGGGCAGGAAAACTGAGACTTTCCCAATGACTTACACATGGACCCAAAACAAAGGTCTCCAAAATCTTGAACAACAGGGCTAGGAATGATTCAAAGCAAAGAGCAGCTTTCTCCCACGTTTCCATGAAGCCTTCTGCGCAAGGGCGTTGAGGGGATTGTGGGAAGCAGGATGCTCAGAGAGGGGGTGGCTGCGCTCTCTTGGCAAATTATCTTTCTTTCTATCTCAGAACCACTTCCAGGAATCCTTCTGGGTACGGCTGAAACCCTTTCAAGCTACTAAAAGAGTGGTTTAACTTTTATTGCTTCGATTAATCAGTGTGGTTATTCCCCATCCCAGGCTGCTATTTCTAACCTCTGCCTTTCAACACCGTAGTGTAGTGTTTGCCCGCACCCGCACAAGCAGCCAGCAGCCCTCCCTGGTCCCTGCCCTGACTGGGGAGAAGAGCAGGCTACGGCAGTTGGCTTCTCTTCTCTTCTCTTCTCTTCTCTTCTCTTCTCTTCTCTTCTCTTCTCTTCTCTTCTCTTCTCTTCTCTTCTCTTCTCTTCTCTTCTCTTCTCTTCCCTTCCCTTCCCTTCCCTTCCCTCCCCTCCCCTGGCCCTTTTTCCCTTCCCCTTTCTTGATTAAATTTACCAATGGCAGTAAAATAAGGTTTTTTGCCTTTAAAATAAGGGATCTTAAAGGTTAGTATTATACTAGAAATGGATTTGAAGAGATTAGTCCGCAAGGTAAGATATGTAGGAAAATACCAACATAAGCTGTGTGACAAGAAGAATGAAAAGTAGAGAACAGAAATAGTATACAACANTCCTCTCCTCTCCTCTCCTCTCCTCTCCTCTCCTTTCTATATTCTATTCTATTCTATTCTATTCTATTCTATTCTATTCTATTCTATTCTATTCTATCCCGTGCCATGCCATGCCATGCCATGCCATGCCATGCCATGCCATGCCATTCCATTCCATCCTATCCTATCCTAACCTATCCTATCCTATCCTATCCTATCCTATCCTATCCTATCCTAAATTTTCACTACCATTTTCTCAGACCCCAGCAGATGTGCGAGGTCCCTGCTCACACTGGTGCATCCAGGGACTGCACAAAGGCTTCAGCTGGGGTTTGCGAGAAGGGACCCCCGAGCACCAGCGAGCCAGGAGAACCAAGGGCCTGGCAGAGCTCAGCTGGGGCTCTTGGCAAGAAAGGAGAGCTTTAATGTTCCACAGCTAAACAGGAACGTGGGGATTTTCCCCTGGCAGCGGTTGCTGGCTGTAGAGCACGCTGCCATCGCTCACTGCCATAGGGATGGCTGGTGGCTCTGTGGGGCTGGAGCACACGGTCGCCATGGCAGGGGCTGTGGGGGGGTGAGGAGGGTGGGCTGCACGGCACCTCCAGGGATACCCCCAGGGCACCCCAAAAACGCCTCTGTGGAGCACCAGCTGTGCCAGGCATCAGGTAAAAGCATGGCCATTGCCCCCAGGTGACAAGCGAGAGGGACACTCTCAGACCTGTTTCCCCCAATGAAGGACACATGAGGGAATAAGAAGGATGATAACGTGCTGCAAACTATATGCCAAAAAGACAGAATACGATGCAACATCAAGGCTTTTAAGCCTTTTCGTAACATAGACTACATCTTCAGAGAAAGCCTATTTTATATTCTATCCTCCAACCCTCTGGCAGGGGAATAATATCCCTCCAGCAGCTGGAGCAATTCCATGGAATTCCATGGAGGAGCGCTATTAGGAAAGCACCGATGCATTTTATCAACTTGCAAAAGTTTGGCCCAGGTGAGAGAAGTCGAAAAGAGGTGACCTGATGCACGGGCATTAGCACAGACCGCAGAAATCTCCTGTAAATTGAAGAAGGGGTGATCTTTTTAGATGTACACCCTTTACATAATGGACCCGAAAATGTGCATTACAGGCCACAATGTGAAAGAGGAGAAGGGTTTGATGGAATTTAAAATGAGATAGCATACCTATGGAAACAGAAGAAAATGAAGCTAAAAATTACCTTGTAGATTTATTAAATTTCCGCGTTATTTTGGCTCACAAAAGGATTTGGATTTGATTCCAAGAGGAAGCTAACAGCATGCACTGGTGGTACAACATGGAGTTACCTTGTTGTATTCCTACCAAACGTCTACCCTAAGACAGCATATTTATATTTTGTCTCCAAATTCTACTATAGAGCGCGCAGCAATTTCTGGGCCACGCTGTAGCAAGAGACGCAGGGCAGCAACTGCACTGCCTTCATCTGCCAAATGACAAAGGAGTCGCTCCACAAGAGTACGCCGAGAAATACGAGCAGCTCGTAGGCTTTAGGCAGCTACATGGGTTTAATTTGATGCGCTGTTGTGCAATCATGGTACTGGCATAAAAAGACATCTGTATCCTTCAGGTGTACCTCACCGGGAAGCAAATGACATCATTTTCTCTTCCCTGCCAGTACACAGGCTTTGCCCAAGCATCACTTCCCTCGCTGACAGCGGAGAGCCGCCCGCCTGCCAGCTGAAAAAGGGAAAATGAGGAAATAAATCCTGAGCGGACATTACCTGGCGTGACACCGGCGCGTTGTACCCACATCCCAGAGAGCGGCCGCAGAGACTGGCCATCAGACCCGTGCAACTGAGCACACAGCAGCACCATTAAAATACATTTTTTTTCTGAAAATGCAAACTCTGAAAGCCACTTAAACACTATTATAAATATAACATTGGCATGCTTACTAAAAACCACAATTAATTCCAGTTTCCAAAGCCTCTAGGCAGGACATCAGGCCGGGGGGCTGCGAAATTCTCCCCAACGTACACCTAGAAAGCCACGGCAGCAAGGCGGGCTGTCTGCAGGACTTAAGGCTCAGAACAAATTGAAAATCACTAATGGAATATTGTGCAGTTTGTTCATATTAGGAGCAGTCAAAAATCATACATAATGTAACAATGTACATGCAACAGCAGGCTCACGCGAGACAATTTAACCATGAGGAAATGGTCTTTGAAGTGGTCCCTGATGAGATTTTGCTTGTTCCTAAGAGAATCCAGATGTATTCCAGAACAGCATTTTAAAACCACTTTCTAAAATTACACCCTCTCCCAGTCATTACGGTGCATTATGGTGACACTCTGCAGTCGGGATTTTATGGGGAAAATTACTTCCGAGTTGTATTTTTTCTGTTAAATGCTCCCCCTCCGGTACCTGAACCCCCACTCTGACGAGTGCAGGCATTTCATTACCCAACGTACACATTCCCTGGGCTTTGCGTTTTGCAGAAGATACATCGTGGGCCAAATTCTGCCTTTTGTTATCCCTGGAAAGCTCATTAAAGGCTATTAATCTTGACTTCATCGGGCTTATGGTACGGTAACTGAGAGTAGAAGTTAGCCTCAACAGTCACAGTTTCACCCCAAAATATTAACTCACGATTTTAGAGCAGAGTGGAGCAAACCAAGGGGAGCCAGGCACCCTGCCTCTCTTGGCCGCTCCATGAGAAGGGAAATTAAGTGTGTTATTAAAAGGGCTCCCTGACTTTGCACTTTGCTGGGGGTCTCCCTGTGAAGCCACGGGGCAGACAGCTCAGGAGGGCTGCAAGCCAGGAATGTATGGAGGGACTCTTTATGAGGGAGTGTAGTGATAGGACAAGGGGGAACAGTTTTACACTGAAAGAGGGGAGATTGAGATGAGATGTGAGGCAGGAATTCTTGGCTGTGAGGGCGGTGAGCCCCTGGCCCAGGTTGCCCAGAGAAGCTGTGGCTGCCCCATCCCTGGAGGGGTTCAAGGCCAGGTTGGACGGGGCTTGGAGCCACCTGAGTGGGAGGTGTCCCTGCCCAGGGCAGGGGGGGTGAACGAAATCATATTTAAGGTCCCTTCCAACCCAAACCATTCTATGATTCTATGACATAATTTTAAGATTTGTTCTTTACCTTGCTTTGTCTGAAAGGCAATAGAAGCAATGTGTTGGATGCACCAGCTGGCTCGGACTGCGTAGGTCAAGGGTGCCGCAGCTAAAACAGAGAGATACAGACCCCAAATTACTCTGGTCCAGGCTATTATTTGGTTCCTTATTGTTATTTTAAAGAAGACACAGACTCCTCGTGCATATAATTACGACCTGCAACCTTGCCGTACCATGGCAGGGCTAAGAGAGAGCTGCGCTGTCACCCCATAACTGCAACGCCAGCGCCTACCAGCACTGCAGACCCTCTCTCCACCGAAGCAGCGGTGGCGGGTCCTTCCCATGGGATCTGCAAGACGGGAGATGCGCCGGGCACCCACATTTCCCATCAGGATAGGGGTCACGAGACCTCTTTTTTTTCCCCTTTT
>VYZM01003660.1:405306-415489 GCA_013398915.1 Dromas ardeola
TTTTTTTTTTTTTGAGAAAATTAATATGGGCCACAAGCCAGAGTGTGTCAAGAGGAACGTTCACATAAGGGAAGCAATCACACTGCGGCCCTTTGTCCACATAAACCATCATCATTTTCCCCATTGCTGCTGGTTTTTGAGCTAGGGCAAACAGAAAAAGCAGGTTACAGCCTGCTGCCTGGCACCAAGGTCCAGGGATCCCCCTGGTTAGGACAAGATGGGTACTCCATCGACGGCCAGGAAGGAGGAATTTCATCTTCTCCTCTGCCCCTCGTGCACACTTGGAAATGAAAACACATGGGCCAAGAAATCCCCGAAGCATTAATGAAAACTGGATGCTACTTCTTGTTACTTTCTAAACTTGATATATAACAGGAACACTGAAAAATGTGCAAAGGAATGTTCTTCCCCCCTCCACTAAACGACAACAAGCTTTTCCCTGGTAGTTTGCAACGCCGTCTCTGTTCCATAAAAACACAATAAAAATCACAGTGAGAAACCCTAGAAGAGATTGACAGAGCAAAACAGGAACAAAGTATAAAACTGAAAGCATCAAGAGTAAGCTCTTAAGTCTCTTCTTCCTAATCTTCCCAATGATCTTCTCCGCTGCTCTGTTTTATTACCTCTCAGAAGGGTTTTAGCTTTAATATATATTGGAATTGCTGGGGAAAGGAAACATTTAAAACATTTAGGCATCCTAACTCTTTCAAGAGAGGTTTCTTAACCTTTAATCCTCCTTCCTCCACCCGCGGGCCACGCAATATGCAAGGCAAAAGGTCAGTAATGTGGACGAAGGCAGTAGTCTGAGTCTCACCCACTTTCCTTCTACCCGAGCTATCTGCAGTCCGTGCACAAACACACATCGCTGACTTTTATTACCGCTAAGGGCTGCCGTGCTAGGTTTAAACACTGGCAAGTGTTTAAACGACTCGATATGCATGCACGGCCAAGCAGGGGAGCGTGTGGGCTTACCTGGGAGGGAGAGCGGCACACCAGCCCTCCCCAAGAGCTCACAGTTGGCCAACCAGGTCCTCAGCCGATGCAAACGGGTTCTGCTCCCTCTACCTGCACTCTGGGGTCTTTCTGGGGGTGATAGGTCTATCTATGATCAGCTCTGCCCCGCCATCTCCACCCCTGGAGCTGTTGGCCAAGCTCGTTAGGGGCAACAACCGGTCATGGATGTTAATGATGGACACACGGTCTTTGCTGAGCTGCCTGCCACAGCCCCCTGTCACTGCTGTGAACAGACTCATTTCATCTGTGCTTGGGGATGGTTCCTGGCACGCATTTTCTAAAGTAAACATCAGCAGTAAAATCAGCCCCAGACCCCTAAAGGCTGGACAGCTCGATAGAAATGCTTAGCGCTGCCACGATAAGTATTCAGGAGGCGCTCCAGGGAGCAGTGCTCTCATTTCCTCTGCCCTCTCGCTGATGGGGTGATCGTCCTGCTCCGCACGAGCTACAGACACTTCCCCATCATCATCGGGAAGACCTGTCCCATCGGAGGGACGGGCAAGCTCGAAACACGACTGTGCCAGGCAGTAACGTGCTACAAAAGAGATGTGCATACGCTACAGCCACCCTGCCTGTGACCTTTCAAAATACATCGCTTTATCAGTTCCATAATGTCACCCTCTTGTGCCCATGTTTAGAAGGAATGATTTCATTCTCTCCACAAGTCACTTCACTCCCAAAAAGCTCTCAAAGGAATGGCACAGACGTGTGAAAAAGGTGCAGCCACTGGCGGACATGGGGACAGAACAGCACGACCCACCAGCTGAAGGCAACTTGCCAAAAAGCCTCTTCCTGCAGAAAAAGTGAACACAACAGAAAAGGATAAAGCTTTGAAAGAGATTCAGCCCTTCTGCTGGTTTTCCACACCAAACTGATTTACCCAACTAAATATTTGGTCCCAAAGCATTCTTCCCTCAAACATATTCACTCTAAAACTTGTTTATTTGAAGCAGAATGGATGAGCAAACACTGGCAAGTGGGAGCCCAAGTCTCCCTCCTCCTTCCCCTCGAGCTCTACGTCGCTATATAGGTTGATCAGAACAGGCTGCAAGCAGCTGAGCTGAGTTTGCTCCCAGGGACGCTGCAGATGAGTTTCAGCATGATGAAATGATGATCTTACCATGACCTAATGGGACTTCTTTGTCCGTTTATGGAGAAGCCTTCAGTGAGCTCACAGCTCATATGGTTTATCACCATAGTTGGTGATGAGCAACTTTGGAACCGTTGTAGGGAGATGAATAAAGATGCAAGTTTGAATATTCAGCTACATAGAGATATGCTCGATGATGCCTTTTGTGAGACACCCCAGCCACTGATTTATACTCACTGTCAAAAGGAAGCTAAAGATAGCGTTTGGAAGACAGCATGCAATGTTGGGTCTGCTGTACGCAGCTTAAATAAAACTATATGTTCAAGAAAATTGTATGCACGTTGCTCCGTCTCTGGGTCTCACGTAGTTCATCTACAGGTTTGCTCAGGTTGGACGGGGCTCTGAGCAACCTGATTTAGTGGAAGATGTCCCTGCTCATTGCTGGGGGTTGGACTAGGTGACCTTTAAATGTCCCTTCCAACCCAAACCATTCTGTGATTCTATGAATCAGTGATACACAGCAGGAATGATGCTTCCAAAGTAGCATCGCAGTTTGTCCCCACTAGACCCATTTCCTCAATCAGTATTAATCCAAGATGAAAATAGGATCAACTGATCATTTACATCAGTGACTTGCTATTTTTTTTCATTAGTTTTAAAGATAGTGACAAATAAAAATGCAACCCGATCTGTATTAAGAAAGCTTTCGGCTGTTCTTTGCAGGTTTAAATTTGAAATGCAGCACGTGAACCCACAGCATTTTATGGTTTCATCATGTGAGCAGGGCATTTCAGCTAACTTTCGTCTTCCTTTGATCATCTTACATGTCTCATCTGTTCATATCATAACTTTTGAAGAAGATGTCTGATGTTTTCTTCTGAAGTTCATGTAAGAAAGTGAAGAGCCTTTATTTTAGGTTACCCTTAGAAAGGAGGAGGTTGACACATGCAAAATGTAGTTTTCAGTCTTTGTTTCAGTCATTTCAACACAAGAAAAGGAATCTGTCAGTGACAAATTAGTAGGTTGGTTGTTATTCCTAAACTGGTAAAAGAGAATATTAAAGCTACCACGAACGTGTTGTGGAAATTAGACTATTTCTCTTTCTTTCTAAAGCAGAAATGGGTGCTGTGCCATGGAATTAGGACAAAAATGCATTAGCAAAATAGCAAAGTAGGAACCAGAGTTTGGTGACAGAAATATGTGATAGCACCCAACCAGATTTGTCAGCAGAAGCATTTTGCTCTCAACAATAAAGATGCTCTCCAAGTTAATAGGTTTAGCTCTAGCTCTAGATATATTACAAGACAAAACGCAATAACTCGCATGATTATTAGTTCATCTTGTTGTCTCTACCCAAGGCTGCTCTACACTAACAATTTTACCCCTGAAATACTAGAGCAATGCTGGGCAGCCTGGGCAGACAGACTTCACACGTGGATTCTGCCTCACTCGGTGACTCATTATAAGAAATACTTGGGGAATTAGTAATATGCAACGTATCTTAACGTCTATTTTTCATTACCGTTTTCACTAAAGGCATCAGAAGATCATCTATTGACTTTATTGGGCTCTAAATGTAGGTGACAAAAATCCCGATGAGACTTTGCAAGAAGGTTTTCTGGACTGATCCCTGAAATTCTGGGCACTGCTCACCTCCATCTCCCAGAACCGAGTCGTGGATTTGTTCCTAACGCAGAGGACAAAAGAGGGCAGGATTTTAAGCATTCCTGCTATTGCATGGCAGCGGCATCCTTCACAGTGATTGATTTCCTCAAGCTTCCAGCCAGGAGGTTTGTTTAAGCTCTGTAAATTTTTATAGAAAGGGCCTCCAACTGTCCTGACTTACACGTCAGAAGAGATTCTTTATCACAACATCCATCACCCATCCCATCTCCTCAAAGTGGGAAGTTTTGCGATATCTGGTTTTACATACTGCCAGATGCTGGGCTCTTTCATTCGCTGCCAGACAGGAACAGAGTCTCATAACTCACAGGCAACACATGATGCCATAAACCTTTTTGCGAGACATACTTCATAACCACGAGGGTTAAAAAGTATGACCCCATATATTTAAAAAACAATAAATGAGGAATTTAGTGGAGTAAGTAGCCCATTAGGCATGGCACTATGTTTTAGCATGAATTTTGACTTCTCAGGTTTTCTAAGAGAACACTTTCCAGATGGAAAAATAAAGATTTACCAAAATAGAAACGCCCTATAAAAACCCTGATTTTGATACAGTTCTGATGGGAACCTGCCTCCTTACCTGCCACCTAGCACATCTGGCACACAGAACTGGAGCCAAGCGCCTGGAAGACCACGTTTCAGAGCAGATGCATGGCTGAGGACCACCGTGGCCAAGAGCCAGGACTCGGAGTGCTTCCAGCCTGCTGAGCCCACTGTCTTTCCCACCAGGAGATCAAGGGGGAGAGCTTCATCTCCTCCTCCTCTTCCTCCTCCTTGCAGACCTCTCCATCCAAGACCTGGGACAAGCAGAACAGCAGCACTCTGGTGTAGTCCTGGTGCAAAACGGTCCCTTTTCAAGTACAAGTTCTATGTGGAACAAAATCAGGTCACACTAAGGTTAGTCCAGGCTACTTCTGGCCTCCAGCCTTGGTGACAGTCTCAGCACTGGACATTGGATACCTAATTCCCTATTTGCCCTCAAAAAGAGGCAGATTCAGAGCAGGAGCAACACCTCCCTGTTGTAATTGTAAACATCCCCCAAAACACCCAACCTGCAGACACCCCCCATTCCACTTTCCAGGAGGCCTGGCCACGTCGGATCCGGCAGCATCCCAGAGGTGTTGGTGGAAGTGATACCTGGGGAGAAAGGAGACAGGAATCCCTCCACTCCCACCGTGTGAGTGGGTAGGGCTGAAGGCAGGAGCACCTCATGCTGCCACCCCAGGAAAAATATGTCTGTTTAATCCCTATCAACCAAATTATAAAGCTTTTAAAGCTCAACCTGCCCCTCTTCAACCCATTATTAAAAGCTACAAAAAGAATTGAGATTAATTAATGTCTGCCTTACAGCCTGAGCACCATGCGGGCAACCACACACCAGGGCTCCTATTCGAAGGACGTCGCCACATCTGGGAATGGCACATCCCAGTTTAGTATGCTTGATAAATTTCTCTCTGTGGTAAAAATGTAAACTGGTAGTTTACAGATACAGGGGAAGTTCTGCTGGTAAAGGATTTCCAGGAAAGCTCCCTCAGCTCCAGCAGAATTAGACCCAGCCCGTTATCGGGGAAATGCTCACTTCCCCCCGTCGGTTCAGACACAGAGCAACGCCCTGAGGTAAAGGAGGAAATCCCTTCCAGGTTCACAGAAACAGACCCGGGAGGGATGTCTTTCCGAAAAGAAAACAAACCATGCTAAGACTTATCTTGTGCATTTGCACCGCTTACTAAAAAGCCTCTTTTCCCTGTGGCAGCGAACAGATCTCCCAGCCTAGTATCTGGAAATGCCAGAAGAAAGAGATTGTTCGTATAAACACATACATTTCCAGGGGAAGTTTATTCTTCCTATAGCCAGAGGATGTTTACTTTTCCAGAAAAAGAGTATGTTAAAACCTTTCTTCCCTTCTACTTCATCACCATTTCACTGGCACTTAGGAGCAGACATTCCTCATTTCAAACAAGGTTTAGCGGGTCAAGTGAAGGGGGAGCCGCAGTTGTATACGCAAGAAAAAATAAATACGGGGAACGAAATGAATAAACAAAGAGGTTGAGTTAGAGCTTACAGACTACAAGTTCCCCGACTGGGGCGGTGACACAGGCAGGCGATGTGATGGCTGAAGCCTGTCAACGTGAAGAACACGAGCCCAGGGTTCAGCTCTGCAGGTCAGACCCATGGTTCCTCCTAAATGTCATGGGGGCCCTAGGCTAAGACCCTCCTCCCTCCCTCTGCCATCGCTCATTAAGGGCTTTTGAACCACCGGGAACGCGGCCGGCACGCCGCGAGAGCCGGCTGGCTTTCGGTATGCTCAGCTACCGCTTTGCTGCAAGCAGGTTTGAGAGATCAAAAATCAATGCCAACGATCTTAACTTCGGTTTAACAAAGTCCTAATGAAGTTTAATGGATGCCATTAGGTAAATTGCAAGCGCCAGCACTACCCGTCATTGCACAGAAATGGAGATACTTTAAAATGCATTTTAAAGTTTCTTATATAGGTACAATAAGAATAAAGAATACCTCATTATTTTTACTACCACTTAACAAGCTTCTGCAGCATTCAGATAAGCACCTACGAACGAAAAACCACCGCTCTCATAATCAGGTACAATTCCACTGCCTTCAGATGAATCACACCTGATTAACTGCAGGGTGAACTAAGCCATAAAAGCAGCAAAGACCCACATTAAGGATGAAACCCTGGGAAAACAGGCAAAAGCTGCAACTCTAACGCCAGTGGAAAAATTCCAAAATTCCTCTATTTGGACAGGCTTCAAAATTTTTACCCTTCAGCTAATGAATACAGACGAAGGCAAAGAAGTTTTGATTAAGGTCTTGTTCCTGCAACAAGTGAAGAGGACTGGAGAACCCCCTCAAGGCTGAGCTTTATACAGCAGCGTACGTGCTCCAGGAACAGCACAAGGTTCTCTGCAGAGAGACAGACACGCTTCCCCTGTACTGAACAGGACAGGGATCCAGGTCCAGCACTCGTAACCCAAATAAACAGGTTACAACAGCGGTGCCACGCAGCTGAGCAGATACTGAAGACGCCACGTCCACCTGCACCAGTGCAGGTACTGGCTGACACCGAACTGTCCCGGAGCATTTGATGTTTGTGTGAGAAAAGCCCTCTGATTTTCACAAACACAGAAGCACCTGATCACGGGAAAAGCCACATTTCCACACTGGGTCTCTGGAAGTCTTCAGTCCAATTCCAGGACCTCATTCCACTAAGTTTTGAAGATCTGCAAGGTGGAAGAGTGGAGTCTTTGCTTGTCTTAGACATCAAAACAGCTTCTCAGAGGCACCTCTGGCTCCCCTGCTTGCAGACCAAGGAATCCTGCAAGTCTGGCGAAGGAGAACAAGTAGGGCTCAGAGTTCGGTTTTCAGGCAGAGGGTGGTGGTGACTGGGAGAGTTCCCTTTCGCAACCCTCTCGCTCTGATGTTGCTGCAGCTGCTGGGACTCTTCCCCGTGCCGCACCCCGTTCAAACTGCCGGGAGGAAACCACTGGCACCAAAAAAAAAAAAAAGACTGATAAAGAAAAAGAGCATCTCAGTAACACAACAGGAAAAGCTGGTGGCGAACTTCAGGTTTCACTGTTAAAATTGCTGCAGGTTCCTGGACAGAGGCTGTTTCTTCCATCTTCATGGAAAGGAGTGTCCTGTTAACTGAACCTACGTGTATTTTTCAGAAAAGACTTTAAAATGAGGAATTAGGTATCATCTTGTGTGCATTCCTTCCTCTCCCCCAAACTGAGAAAAGTCATCTCTGAGGGAAGAATTTAATCAAAGCCAGCTGCTAATTACTTTCATGACACCAGGGGAGAAGAATGTTGGCATCAGAAAGATACGGAAGATTTTCATGATTAATATTTGATAAATCTGTAATTGGATCGTTTGATTTTGCAGCCTCCTTTGAATAGAGGTAGAAACTTTATTGAAATTAATCTTTATGAATTCAGGCCACAAACTTCAGGGGATGATAACTCATTGATTGATTTGAGTATCTTGAAGTGCTAACCCTGGAGAGAAGATAAATTGGGATTGCCTAAGGACAAGTCAATAAAGACTGAATGTAATCCAGAGTGCTTTCCTATTAGAGGAAATAAATTACACTCTCTAAAGAGTTAAAGTTTAATTTCTCCAGCCTTTTTTTGCTGAAGTTCAGAGATTCAACATGAATATTTAATTTAAAAGCAAATGAGAATTAAGTGCGCTAACATTGAATTAATAAAATAGTTGAGTAGCATGCAATAGTGAGCAAATGTCCTCATGAAAAAATACAAAAATCAAAATTGCAACATTACAGTTATCTAATATATTGTTTAGAATTTGATATAGGAGTTTTCTCTTGATCCTAATAAAATAAAGCAGAAATTCAGAGCATTGTACGGCTGAATATTATTACTATGAACAACAAAAACAATTTCTTGCTCTGATTTTTAGCTATTGGGTTATGTATTGAAACCTTTAGAGCTGGTTTATGCTAATAACCCAGCTGCAAAGCAAAAAAAAATTGTCCAGAAATATCGGGTTTATAACTAAAGTAAATTAAAGGCCATGTGCATGTTCACTGAGGGATCTGAACGCCCAGTCTTCTATTTTGAAGGCAAGAGAATAAAGTTCCCTTTCCTTAACCAGCATCGCTGCTTTGGACAGGCAGCAAAGAAATGGCAGAAAATAAGAAAAAAGAGTCTTAATCCTAGTATAGCAATGTGGCTCGTGTGCGTTTTCCCTCTACTGCAGAAGCAATACGGCTCTTTTATATTAGCTTTAAAGAAGATCCAGGTTTGGGCACCTCTCCCCTGATATTTTTAATTCAGCATTTAAATAGTTGCATTAGTATGCACAGCACTTTCCACGTACTCAAGGAGGGAGGCTTTTGCCTCAAAGAACTCATGATCTAAATTACATCGCAATATTGAAAAAAGGACAAAAAAAGCTACCTGGAAACAACACTGAGTCTTAAGCTAGCTACAAAGCTTTCTCCCTTCCCCTTTCCATTGATGGCAGGATTTATGAGAAGGCAAGATATAGAGGGTGGTGGCCTGCGCTAAGCAAACAAAAAAGACTGAAGACAAAGATGACGAGGTTGTTCAGCACAGTGCCTGTGGAAGGCTATTCCGGACTCAGAATTAGAAAACTGATAAAGATAGCTTTGTTAGAAAAGCTGGAAAGAGGCAGCGTGTAAGAAGTCATGGATTTGGTAGATACAGCACGATGGCTACAGTGTTTGAAGTGGATGAGGAAAAAGGCAAATACGAAGATAAAAAAGGAGCTAAGATGATCCTTCTTGCCAATGCGCTTCAGGCCACAGGGGGACAAACGTGTCATGTTCCAGGTGACATGAAAAAAGAGAGGATGGCAATTTGAACGCAGGTTATGTACTGGAAAAGCGGTACAATTCTGCAAATGAAGAGGGAGCACGTGCAGGAACTCTACACATGCGCAGGGACGTGGCTTTGGAAGCGGTGCTCCAGCTGAGCCTCACTGACTTTGTGTACATACTCAACACACATTCCGTGGGTAGCGATCTGCCTATTCAGCAGAACCCACAGAGCCTGTAGGGCTCAATACCAAACATAAACTATCTTTATACTGCCTGTTTTTCTCGGAGCAACAAAGCCTTGCCCCCAAACGCAGCTTGGAGCACCTTCAACCGCAGACGATGAGTAGAGTGGAGTAAAACCATGACCCCTTCTCCTTGCCGTGGAGCAGAACGCCCTTTGGACGGGAGAGTCCTTCTGCGCGGGGCTCCCAGCCGACTCCTGCCGCCGAGCTGCTCCCTCGCCACACAAAGGAGAACGCCTTCAACGGTAAATACGTGATTGCATTAATAAATTCTGCAGCCGGTTAACTTTGTGTAGCAGAAATTAACAGGTATTTAAGAACTCCGCCCATGGAATAACCTCAACTTGGCTCATAGGGGAGAAGTTTTTTTTAAATAAAAGCAGGCTTTGTAACCAAGCCTCCCCCCAGATCCCAATAAATAGACCCAAGGAGAAAAGGTGGAAAAAAGAAGCCTTTCCACAACGAAGTGGGAGGAAAAAAAAAAAAAAAAGAGCCTTGAGTCCATTGAAAAAGGGGTTTATTCTGTATTTTATTTTGTAACACAGTTATCTGAAGAAACTACCTATTGCCCTTAAAGGAACAGTTTTGTTAGCAGAAGTGGCATTTATGTTCATCAACTCTCAGGCAACCCCAGGGCCTGGCGGCCTCTCGCTGGCTGGGAAGCTCCCCCTGCATTTTCTTCAATAAAAACACCCTTCCTTTTATTCATTTTCGACTCCGTTGCACTCCCCGTCCCCAGAAAGCCCCGGCCGAGGGCGGTGGGGGCGGTGTCTGTACCGGCAGCCCGGCGGACATTACACGACTGACTCCTGGCGCACCCGACTGGTA
>VYZM01003660.1:415773-444768 GCA_013398915.1 Dromas ardeola
GGGCGGGGCGCGCGCCCGTCGCGCGGGTGCGTCGTCCCGGGAAGGGGACGGCGGCCGGCGCCATTTTGCAGGAAGAGGTGAGAGGTGCCGGCGGGGTGGAGGCTCTGTTGTCCCTAGTGTTTCCCTCTCCCCTCCATCGTGGGCGGCCGGGCCTGTAACGAGCGGGCAGCGCGGCGGTGGTGGTTTGTGGGGCCGTTGTCGGGGAAGCGGGGGGCGGCCGTGAGGGGCGGGGAGGAGGCGAGGCCGCTGCGGGGCCGGGAGGTGAGGGGGCAACCCCGGTCCGGCCGGTGCCTCGGAGGCCAGTGCGTTCGCTTCTCTTCCAGGGGCCTGTCGGCGAGAGGCAGCCCGCCGTCTGCAATGGCCAATGTGAGTAACCGAGGATTAAGTCGGATCCGGTTGTTTTTGGTTTTGTTTATTTTTTAATGTCATGAGTTAAGATTAAATATTCGGGTTCACCAGGCAGCTTTCAGACCGAAGAATAAAACACCCTTTGTTGACTTAGTCTTGCCATGGAGACATGAATAATGTATTGATTTCAGCGGGGTTTTTTTTTTCGGCTCGGGTAATGCTAGATATGTAAATATTTGCGTAAGTGAGCGCAGTCAACATGTCTGTAATTAACGCTAACATCTCCACGTTAAGTGATCCTGATTATAAGGAAAAATGCTCTTTTCTTGTAATTACGTGTCAGCTATAATTGTTTACATCTGTTTTATCTGTAATGTAGTCATTATGCAAAAACTAATTTCAGTGGTGCTTTTACATAATAGAGGAAAAAAGCATTCAGGTGGAATCCTCAGACTTTTGCTGTTGTTACAGGAACCTTTTAAACCTAACAGTGGCTTAGAACTAGACAGCTTAAGGCCTTAATCGTGAATTCTCAATTTAAGTCATAAAATCAAACATGCCTTTATGTGTTTGAGTCTTCATGATGTTGATAGAACTTATTAGACATTATATGTTTACGCAGAGGGGGTATGTGAAAAAGCTGATGTATACTGGCTTAGGTCCTGATACACTGAATAGTCTTTATCTTAAACATACAAACAGTACCATAATCTCGCTTTTTCTGAAGTAACCTTGTTGCATACATGTTTAGTGGCAAACACATGCATAAACTTTTACAGAATCAAGAATACAGCACTTAAGGAAAATCCCTTTATGTCAATTTCTCAAAATAATTTCTTTCCCTCACCTGGAAAATAAAGTTTTATGAAAGCACACATGCTATGACAGGTGGGATTTATATTTTTCTTAATGCACGCTTATTTTATATTTTCCTTAATGCACGCTTTTGTGCAACTGTAGTCAAGAGTATTAGTAGTTTTGTGCTAGAGTTAAGTAGTCTTTAATATTATTTTTTTAAATTACACTTCTAACTCTGTTTTGAGCTTATGAGTTATTTTTCTGTTATGTCTGTGTAAAAGCTGTCAAAAAAACAACTGTGTGAAAGTTGTCAATCTATTTTTAAAATATAAAAAATAGATCGGATGTTTCAGTTTAATCACATCACCTGGCAAAAAAACACACAGAAAAAAAAGCAGTAATAGTTGCTCTTATTACTACATAAGATAATATCATTTGGCCTCAGAGTTAATATTCGTGGTGAGGAGCTACTGGATCTTCAGAGCCCTGTTGTTGAGACCATTTGCATGCTCAGGGAGATAGCATTGCGTCATTTTCTGTTTGCTGTGTGGCTGAATCAGCTTCCGATAGAATCATCTTCAGCAGTTGCAAGTTAGGTTGACAGAAAAACTCTGTGGTGGGGAAGCAGATTTTCTGGTGTATTCCAAGACCAGGAATTCATAAAGGTTTTATGGCTTGCTGGCATTTTGCCCACAGTACTGATCCGTTTGCAACAACGCTTGTTTATAAATAAATGACTGTACCCAGTTTGTGAATCTGAATTACACTGGCTGCACTAACTTAAGTTTTGCACGTTAAATGTTTATGGATTTTGAGAACAAAAGGAAGAAGCTGTAATTACCATACCTACCTGTTTTGATATGCTTATCTGCCTGTGTAGTTCAGAGCTGTTGGTATGTGTAGCTTGCTGGCAACAAATTGTGTGTAAGCACATGTGTAAGTATGCTTCTAGATGAAAGCTACAAGATGTATCTATAGTTATATTATCTTGTGTCTTCCTCCAGTATTTTAGGAAGTAGGAGTATAGGCTGGCTAACGGTTTGGGCTAGCCTTCAAGACAAATATCTGGGATATCAGCATTTACTTAATTAACAATATTTCTAGGTATTTCTGATAATCAATCCCATGATTGAAGTGCGACAGTCATGGGAACAATCCCCATCTATAACGTAGTTTAGGTTGTGGGGTTTCCATGGTGCTATTCAAACTTTTTAGGGTTCTTTCCTCATGTGAGAAGGCCTTTCAATAAGTGTTTTTGAGGTTTTTCCTTTACTTTTTTTTTTTTATTTTACTTATTACTAGTAAAATAGAAAAGCAGTAATAAAATACTCTTAAAGCTTGATTTTGCAGAAACACAGTTCATAATTAAAATTGTAATCGAATTGTCGCATGAGGATTTCTCTTGTGATCCACAAAACTGTACTTAAACTAGTATTTTTTTCTAGCAGTACGTAATGCTTATTTTGGTTTTGTCTTCTCAGGTGCTCTGTACCAGAGCAAGATTGGTCACCTACCTACCAGGGTTTTATTCCTTAGTCAAAAGAGTTGCAAATCCCAAGGCTTTTTCTACAGCAGGTTCCTCTGGCTCAGATGAGCCTCATGTTGCTGCTACACCTCCTGATTTATGTAAGAAAAAGCAAATTCTTTTTCTTTGCATTCGTGGGCTATCAGAACTTTGCACCCCATATAAATTCGGGAATTCTCAAGTGTGCGTTTTATATCAGGGCCCTTACTTTTACTTGTGCATTGTGGTTACTTTGGTTATATGTGATTGTGATCAAATACAGATATTTGTGTGGGAGAGGGGTTTTCTTCTTTTTTTTTTTTTTTTTTGTTTGTTTGTTTTTCTTTCTTTTTAGATCTGATGACTAAAGCAAGACCTTGACTTTTGCAGGTCCAAGAACTGTATGGCCAGATGAAGTAATGGGTCCATTTGGTCCTCAGGACCAGAGATTCCAATTGCCTGGTAATATTGGTTTTGACTGTCACCTAAATGGCACTGCTTCTCAGAAGAAAAGCCAGGTTTCAAAAAGTCTGCCTGATATATTAGCAGAGCCTTCAGCAAGTGAAAGGCATGAATTTGTAATGGCACAATACATAAATGAATTTCAGGTAAGAACAGGCTTCATTTATGCGAAACTGGTATTTCCTGTCTAAGAGAAACATAACTAATCTGTCTTCCTCTTGAAAAAAGATGCTGTTGATTTTCTAGATGGTTTTGAAAGATGAACTTCAACTGGGGAGAGCGAGATATTACATAGAACCTACCTGAAGTTTTTTCTTTTAGGAGAAGGAAATATTTCAGGGTGTGGTTTTTTGACTAATCAGTGTTTAGTGAAATAGCATTTTATTAGTGACTTAACTATATGGATATGGGAAAAGAAAATTTCAGTTTCAAAACTTGCTGTTTACTGAGTCTTTCCTTGACTTTTATCAAATGGAAGTGGTAGTTTCTTCAGTATTTCATTTAATGGATATGAAGTTACATAGTTTGGACAGTGTTTGGATCTGCCTGCTTAGTTCTGACAGCCATTGAATTCATACAGGAGAAGCAGATCAACGTACCTCAAGCCTCACAATGAGACTGCATTTTGGTGATGGCAGAGCTTGCAGCGAGTCAGATGCATTATTAACAAGCAGCTTGATAATTACTAGTGTGATTGCAGCATTTCAACAGATGTTTAGTGCTACTAGCGGCTGACTCAACTTTCCAGGCTCTCTGAGTTTGTGGCATGCTCAGATTTTGGAAGTCAGCTAGCAAATCTCCATAGTAAAAATGCTGTATAGTGGTTTTTTGTAAACGTGGCATTGTATTCTAAAGTGTTCAGAAAACGTAAGCTTCTGGTGAGCTCCCCAGATTCTGTTTTCAGCTTGTGTGGATCATACTTTCCGTTAAAAGCCCAACAGAAAATTCTAGTCTTCTGTTTGTTTAGTGCAAACCAGGTGCACCGAATGCATGTTCACTTTCCAGCAAGATTCCGTGTACAATAAAATGCCTGGGGCAGCTGTTGTTGTCTGAAATGGAAGGGAGAAACTGGAAAGAGCAGGGGCAGGTTTTGCAGCTGGTATCCAGAAAGCAGTCAACAGGAGTCAGCTCTGCTTCATACTGGTGCTGTTTAGGAATCCGTGAACAGCATTTAGCTAATGAAAATGCTAAACTACTCATCTTAGGAGCGGACCCAATTTTGAATAGTGGGATCAGCTGAATACAGAAACCTGCCATAGGTTGCTGCAGCAAGCAGGTGAAAAACTCGGTGCTGCTGAAGCTCAGGCTCCAGTCCTCAAACCAGTCAGAGAAATGGCAAACTTCTCTGATATCTGTGTACCTGAGATTGATGCATTAGTTTAATCTGAGCACAGTAAATGGGCCTAGCAGCCTATCAATATGGCAAAGAGGTATTGATCTTTGGAAAATGGTCATAGTCCCTTGATGATAGCACGCCTACTAAGCGTACGTGCTATGAATTGGTGTTTAGCTGGATAGAATGGGAGTAGTAGGCAAGAAATCACAATGAACTACCATTCTTAGTAAGAGAATCATCCTATAGTTAGGAAGAGAAGGGGTTTACCACCATAACTGCATGGCTTGTCAGGCTTAAAGTACCAACTGATCTGTCCAAATGACTGCAATCATAATGCGAGATACATATAGAAACATACGTATTGAAACTGCAGTTAAGGTCTGTTGTTAGTCTATTTCCGTGTTTATTTTTTTTGCTGGGTTGTTTGAGTTTTTTTGCTATTCTTGAATGTTAACTTCTGGAACAAAAATGTTAGCCACACTGTTTTTAATGTAATAGTTTTTTCTAGGGAGAATTTTTGGATAAAGACAGGTGTTAGGTAGGACCTAATTATGATGTTAAGTAGTACATTTCAGTCTTAGAGAAACTTACTGGAATTCCTTGTAAATTACGGTGTAGTTAGAGCTAGAAAAAACTCATATTAAGGCATTCTATGCCTATTGCATAATAATTGGTATCCCAAAGGAGGCAGTTGTTGTTACTACCTTCTTAAGGGCTTTTTAAGCTTAAATGCTATATATCTAACTTACAGGGGCCCCATTTATAACATAACAACAAGAATCTGGGGGGTTTGGGGGGCTGGTTTGTTGTTGGTAGGGTTTTTTTAATTTGGTTTTCTTTTGTTTTTTGGGTTGTTTTTTTTTTTTTTTAGAAACTGTAGCACTAAAAAGCTATAAAGAATAAAAATGGTGTTACTGAGAAACTGTTGCACTTCTCAAGCTACAACAGCTGAAGCTGAAAATACTTGTAGTTCAGAGCTCTAGAACTGTTGTGTAACTTTAAAATAAAGTTTTATTCTGGCTTGGGTAATGTGCATATGTCTGAAATCTGCCAATTGCTGTTGTATTGAATACTTGAGGCCGTTTTTTCAGATTTTTTCAAAAATTTTTGTATTGGTTAAGGCTTTGAGATAATATGGTTACAATAATGCATACACCTTAACACTTCTGTATAGGTTTAAGCAATAGGTTATACCTAATCTGTTCCATTTCTAATATTTGAAAAATAAATTTGAAGTCTTACTGAAAATGATCTTTCTCTGAAACTGTTTGGGTGTATCAGTGGACATTTGGTCACAGAAACATAGTCTGGTGTAAAAAGTTATTCCTGTTACATGTTAATGAATGGGGAAGTTACAATTTTCGTTTTTTCTCAGGGTGCTGATGTTCCGCAGAAACAGCAAATAAATAGTGCTGAAACTTACTTTGAAAATGCAAAGGTAGAATGTGCAGTACAAGCTTGTCCTGAACTGTTACGAAAAGGTATATTATCACTTTTTTGATAGCTAAGAAATACAACTTTTTAAAATGTGAAAATATGTAAGTTAGAGGCTCTGAGGTAACTAATGCCACAGAATGTGTAATAGAAAAGGGTAATCCAGAGTTAATAGTTTACAAAAGAAAAATACATGCTATAAAATGAAAACTGAAATTTGCTGTTGATGATACTTTATCGGTGCCATCTAAATTGAAGATCAGCTGGGGCGGGGAGTAACTTTTGCTTGCTTCTTTAGTGTCGGGTAGATTCTGGAGCTCATTCGCTATCCAAAAACCAGTTTGTGACAAAATCAAATCTTTTGGCACTGCTTTTCAGTAAAATAGCAAACTGACATTATGAACCTACTGAAAGCATTGCTTTTGTATCTTTTTTTAACCTGTTGAAGAAGGAAATGATTGAAATAAAATTGGGATAAAACTTTCTAATTTTAAAAGTCATATACTGAAAGAGAGAAGAGACTGAAATCTGGATGAAATCTTGGTCTAGATGTTAAAGAGAACAGACTTTGCAGAGAGTAAGAGTGAACCTTTGGACTTTTAATTTTGGAAAGTACTTTTTCCTTCTACACTGAAAATAAGGGTCCATGAAGCCTAATTTTGACTTCAGTGCTTCACGTGCATTCTTGTTTGTAGTCCAATAGATGATGTAGAGAGAATCACGATGGCTTGGGCCTTCTCCTTCCCGGGGGAGGGATTGTCACAACTCATGCCTACAGTACACTTCTGATACCGAGTCTGCTGTAATGTCCTAGGAAGTAAATCTGAGGCATTTCTACTGAAAGATTTAATGTAAAAAATCAGTGTGTATCACGTAATGTGGCTTAGCCAGAAAATAAGGGTCTTCACACCTTATGTGTGTGGAGAACTGTGGTGGTGTTCAATTCAAAATATTAAACTATTACTATACTTGGTGTATTGTGTTTGCAAAGAAGGGCACGTGTTTGCACGTTCTGAAACGTGCAGAGTAGTGGGGCTTTTATCATCCTGCAATTAAACAAGAGGTCTTGAAATAGCAAACTCCATTGCCTAAGTTGTTTTGAACAGGACCGTACCAAGGTGCATTAGTTTCCACAAAAGCAAGGCCAGCATTTCAAACCAGCATGTTGTTTGCTGGATCTGATGTGAAAAACAAACATATATCTTGGATTTAAATGAGAGGAAGGCTCTAAAGTAGGGTCAGTAATTTGTCGAAAACTGAAAATTCTTCAGTAAAATGTAAGAGCAAGCCATAACATCCCAGTTTTGCTATTTTTTTTTTTTTAGACTTTGAGTCAATGTTTCCAGAAGTGAATGCCAACTGTTTAACGGTATTAACTGTCACCCAGAAGACTAAAAATGATATGACTGTATGGAGTCAAGAAGTGGAGGATGAGAGAGAAATGCTGTTAGAAAATGTAAGTAGCTGACAGTAGCATCAGCTTATTTTTGTTTGCAGATGAATCTTCTGTGAACTATGTCTGTATTTGGGTCCATTTGTATTTCTGGTAGTAATATATCATATTACTTTTTAAGAGAATTTTTGAGCTAATCCTATGTTCTTTTACTGATAAAATGGAGATAACTTTTTTCCAGCTTTGTAGCTTTTTTCACTACTCTACATGTGTCTCACAGAACTATTAAATTCTTTAGAGTGGGGTGAGTCAAAAGTATGCTAAAACGTTGTAAAATGCTACAGTAAATTATTAAAGACACTTGATTGTTGTCCTGTTGCAGTTAAAGGGCAGCAACTATTTTCTCACCTTATTTCAGCTTTAGTACAATGCATTTTGTAGGATTTTGCTTCTCTCTCTGTTTTTTCTATGGCGTAACTAAGATTCCAGTACCGAGTCTGTCCATGAGTGTGTCCTTGCTTGTAAGAAGTGGTTGCTCTGGACTTTCCATTCTGATAACGGGTATGGTTAATGCTTTTAGCTTCGGTATCAGTTATATTTATGGCATCTTAACCATCCCCATGAACTTTGTCTTATTGTTCTGTTGCCGCTAGAGGTCTCTCTGACAATCGCTTTATTTCACATTCTTCAGATAGGGTGTTTTTTTGTGTGTGTGTGTACTCCAGCAGGTGTCAGTGTTCACCATCGCTAGCATCCTTTTCTTAGCACCTCAAAATACAACGTTTCTATGTATTATTTGTTAAAATTTTTCTAAAACTAATAAAAATCACCCTGTGGGATTTTCATCTGTATAGCGAGGGTCATGTTAATTTGAAAATAGTCTGGTAATGTTCTTTTCAATACTGTAAACTGCAGGTGTGGCCTGTGTAAAGCAGTGTAAGGGTTACCACAAAAAAAAAAAGCAGTCTGAAGGATCAACATAAAGATTACACTCAAATTAAAATTCTCTTCATTTTAGTGTGGTGTTCTCTTTGAATTATTTCTGGTCTGTTTGTCTTTGGCCTTGTAATCTGGTCTAATTATATGTTAATTGGCATCTTTCTTCCTTGTGCACCTCCCTGTCAAGTCTAATATAGTCATTGTAGGGGTGTTAGGATGTTGGATGTAACCTCCTGGCCTAAAGGTTACTAACAGCAAATTCACAAGAAAATGGTCTGTTTGTTTGCTTCATAGATGGTTAGAAGTAACCTTAAAAATACTAATTTAATGTGAGAGGCTTGTGCTAAAGTAATGAGGGTTACTTACAGCCAAATCTAAGTGTTTACAGTAGTGAATCTCAAGTGTTTATTAACCTCACTCTAAGTGATTGCTGAGGGGTTGTTACAACACTGGATCAAAAGATGTACTGTATCAGAAACGTAATGCCTAAAATGCCATCTTCAGATGGCATACTTACGTTGGTGACTTAATTTACAGCTGAAGCATAGTTAATCATCAGAGCCATCGAATATCAAAATACAGAACAGACTACTGTAAAGGATAAACTTCCCATAATTTGGACCATTAGGGAACTGAAGCTGAGTAACTCTAATAACATTTCTATAAACTTGAAACCTTGAGCTCCTAAGGGCACTAAAATATTAATTTATTCTGAAGTTAAAAATATTTTTTAATGAGATTAGGGAATTTCTTTCACATTTTGAGGAAGTTATGTGAATTTTATTTGTGCTTTATTCTAGACCAGTGTATTCAGTTGTTCAGGTTTTTGCACTTGGACATGCTTTTCTCAGAGTTCATGGATGGTTTTAGGTCTATCACATACCTCGACTTTTGTGTTTTTTTTTTTCTCACTCGCCTTTGCAGGTTTCTTTAGAAGTTTTCTATGGGGCCCTGCTGGCCCTCGTAACATGAGTTCAAAACTGTTGGTCTAGGTGATTAAAAGTACATAACTGAGGTCTTCTGTTCTTGCTGATTTATCTGTGGAAAAAATGTGCTGTGTAATCTGTAGGTCATGTAATTATTTTATGCCCTGTGTTATGATGTCAGAATACAGGAGCACAGCTTTAAATCTACCTGGTCGAATTTTCTTCTATATCTGACAAACACATAACTGCAACTCAACGCCAAAGATTTAGAAGACAAAAATAACAATGAAGAAAACCCCAACTTAACTTATTAAATTAGCTGATATGAAAAGTTTGCTGAAAGAAAAAAAGTAGATTCTTTCAACTGTCTCTTCAGAGAAGGGAGGTTTTTGACATGCTACAGAACAGGAAACTTCTTGACATGTTGCTTAATGGAAAATACTATTTTCAGAAACATCAGGTGGTGTAATTGAAATGTGACCTACAACTTTGATTGTTAAACAGTGTGAGAGTTTGAAATCATCCTTCATCCTGACCACCAGTTAATTACAACAAGAGAGTTGGTGTAGGTTGGTGTAAATGTGAAGTGCTTATGGAACTGTTCACTATCATGATGCGGAAATGAAACGTTCTTTAAAATCCTTTGTAGTGTAGGAAGAACTACATAATACTGTCCTGTTGGCTGAGATAAGACCTTACAGCAAAACTATGTTATTCATATATTTATAAAAATATGTATTTAATGCTACATTTAGTGTCAAATTTGTGGAGTTTAGGTGAGATCTGTAAACTCGTGGAAATAACACAGAAATACCTGCAGTAATGGTTGACTTCTTAAAGAGGATAACAGGTATGATTGCAATCTGCATGAATAATCAAAGCAATTACATTATTCCTTGTACGAGCTGTTAATCCATTACTGACTGGCACAAGGAACACTTTTAAATTTCATATGATTGGAGTAGCCTAATGTATGCCATTAATTCTAATCCTCTTATTAATATTTTTATTGCAAGTATGCTGAATTTCTCATTTATTAGTAGCGGCCAAAAGAAATCTGTGCTTGTTCATTTTGGAGTATTTCATGTGTGTTCTGATGTGTATGTAACAAAAATCCCATTTGATATCCTTCTTTCCCTTTATTTTCTTTTAAGTTCATTAATGGTGCCAAGGAAATTTGCTATGCAATTTGTTCTGAAGGCTATTGGGCTGACTTCATTGATCCATCCTCAGGACTGGCAGTAAGTTATGTGCTGTGTGGAATATGCAACGGACACTGCTGTGTTCTAACTAGCAGTACTATTTGTGTTCCTCTTTATGGGTTAAATCTGACTTTTTCGTATTGCCCAAAAGCTGTTACCATAGGATAGTTCCTTTCATAAATTAAGATGGGATAGTAACCCTGAGCCAGTTCCCGTACTGTGTCAGCTGTCATTGCAGTTGGCATTTTGGAGAACATTGTTCAGCAATGAAGCTGAATTTTGGATAAGTGTAGAAGTTTTGTGCCCCAAAGCTTTTGGTCAGTGCACAATAGGCTGGTTATGCCCTCCCAAGGTAACCTGGTAGTCCTGACACCTATTTATGTAGATAGAGGGTTTGAAAAGGTCTCTTTGCACTCATTAATGATATCATTGTTATGCAGAAAAAATGAATAGCTTGTTCCTGTTAAACAGCACTGGCATTCATTATCGGATGGCACCAGTTCTCTGGAGGAGCTGACAGTTTCTTACCAAGACATCTGTGGAACAGTCTTAAAACTTGCAAGAGAGAATTGAGAAAGCTTCTATCAAAGCATGAACATACATGGTTTTTTGTCTGAGAGCTAACTGTTAAAACCATATCATAGTTGAACGTAATCATGGCAAAGCTCAGTTTAGTGGGTTTTAATTTAAAAACACTGTGAAAGACAGTGATCTGTTGTGTTAACAGAGGCAACTACATTTAGCAGAGGATGTTTATAAGGTGAACGGGCAGTTGAAGGTGTGTATAGTGCTTAAAAGCTTCCCAGAAATTCCATGCATTTAAGGAATAGTTACGTATTGATGAAAGTAGGGTTCTGTCTCTGGGTTCCAATTCAGTAGTAACAGCCTTAATGATAACCTGTTCATCAGGAGCAGGCTTTTTTGGTCAGAAGCTTCCTCCGGAGGTAAAGCAGCTGAAATGCCTGTTTCCAGTTTTCATCCATTTTTGCTCTTCAAAGCATCTTTCTTCATAGGGGGCTTATTGAAAAGGTACATGTCTTATTTTTGCTATTTCACAGAAGGGTTCTATCCTTAATGCCTGTAGAAGTAACAGAGCCTTTTCAAAGCACTTGGGGTTTTTTATATGTATGATTGATTAGACATTCAAACACACCGATATGCCTTCAGCATTCTGTCAGTGACGAGGGGAAATCTTTTAAATATGGGGTACCAGCATAACCAGAGGTGATCTGCTTAGTTTCCTATGTAGAATTGATGAATAAAACTACATAAAATTCCCTCCAACAGATGTTACTGGTACTTTGCAGCTTAGGTTTGGTTTTAAAAAGGGGTAGTTCTGACATTTAAAATGCTCTTGGAAATGTTCATGTGAAAAATTCTCTTTTTTTTTTTTTCCACCTAGTTTTTTGGACCTTACACAAACAACACTCTCTTTGAAACAGATGAACGCTACCGCCACTTGGGATTTTCCGTTGATGATCTTGGCTGCTGCAAAGTTATTCGTCATAACATCTGGGGTACTCATGTGGTTGTAGGAAGTATTTTCACTAATGCTGAACCTGACAGCCCTGTCATGAGAAAACTAAGTGGAAACTAGCAGTCATCAGGGTTTCACAAGTTCTTATGACCTTTGCGTTCTTTTACTTGATGATTCTCTCTAAGCATTGTCAGGAAATGCCACAATTTAAAGTATTCTTAGGTAATAAATTAGCTGTTATTTATTTTAGTCTTTGTGAATATGTGTTCACCACATGTGACTTAGAATATTAATTGACAACATTCAAACAGATACCTTTATGTGCCACATGAATTTTAAGCTGTGAGTTTACTTCATCTTGAATGAGTTTAAACGTACATGTACATAGCTATCTGCATATCCTTTTTTAAGATTTTCTTACAAGCCATGCTTCTTAGCCATTTTGTCTTTCAGTGTCTAACAAGTCTGTGCTCTTGGTATTAAAAATCCTGCTGCCACTGAAGTTTCTAGGAATTTTGCCACTTACTGGAGTAAGTAAGTGGCAAAAAAAAAAGTGGGATAAGTAATAAAATTGTTCTCCCAGAATACAGAATTTATTAAAAACTGCAGAAGTTAATGCCAGACTAATCACTCATTCGCTGTTCTAAAATGAGAATAATGAGATAAGCTTTCAGTGGTGCTCTAACTACAAGTAATGCTTCAGTAGGGGAGCGTTCACTTGATTGCTACATCCAGAGACTCAGTAAAAAGTCTTAAATTATTCTAGAATCAGTCATCTCATAATTTTTTTTGTCTTTATATTGCTTGGGATTTTATTTTCTCAGTGTTAGCTAAATATATTTAATTAGTTTATATATGTAAATGTAATTTAAAGTTGCTTTTGTAACTTTCTTAGGTCATTAAATACATTGTGAAAAAAAAAAAAAAAGACAATAGGACAATGCTTGGATATCATCATTGTTTTCCTGTACGTGGGTGCAATTTAGACTTGTCTCTGTGGAATTTTGAAATGCCTGTGCAAAGAGCAATTATGATCAATTATTGCAATTATGATCAATTATAAAACTATTTCAACAGGAAGGGTTCAGTAAACTAGTCAGTCTTTTCAGGTATCATAAAAACAGTCGGGTCAGGTGAAGTTACTGGTGGAAGAATAGTGAAGAAAATTCAAGGCACCTGAAATTGTGGAGCTCTGTTGGCAGCCTCACTACAGAGACGGAGTAATGAACTAGATTTTAATCTCATCGCAGTCAGTTATCAGGGCTGTTTGTTAATACACCACTGCTGTACCTCTGCCAGTTCATGCAACAACGGGAATCCTTCGGTCTTGATTCCGTCAAAATTTAGTGCAACTTTTGTCTGGAAAATGGCTGCACAAGATGATGATCTATCTTCCTGTCAGATAGATATGGGTTTTAATCATTGTGTCTTTTTCTGATGTTAACTAACAAATATGGATTTGAAACTTATTCTAGGTTTGTATACTACTTCTGTTCCCTACTCAGGGTCTAAGCCAGTTATCACCAAAGTCTTTTTATTGGCTTTAATGGGTTTAGAACCAGATCCTTTACCAAGTGCCTGTACCTGTCCTTATTAATGATTGCTGCAAGCCGGTAACTCTGCTGGAACACAGAGGTGGAAGTGAGGAGGACTTTCTGCTGAAGAAGTGAGTGCTGTCTACTCTTATGTAGACAGAAATTACTAAGCCAGCAGTTCAGAGGTTATCTTGCTCCCCTGCCATCGTTGTCATCACTGTTGGCTCTAGGCTGCGCACATTCCAAGGTTGAAGTGTATGGCTGTTGAGGCAGGATTTGTTTATCGCTTTGTTACGGAATTTGTGCTGTATTTTCAGAGCCCAAGTTCTTGGCTTCCTCTCTACTGTCCAAGAAAGCTGTATTACTTCAAAGTCTTTTATTGATATTTTTTTTCCTCATTCTCATCAAGAGAATTAAAAAAGCTTGAGAAGCTGCACTGTGTCTTGTCTGTTTGCAAAATACAATTATTTTGCAGAACACAAATTAGCTCATTTGATAAGAGGGTTAGTGTCTCGCTGGACTGTTCGCCACTGTTGTGGAGAGCTTTGTTGGATAAGTATTAGACAAATAAATTCTGTGAATGGTTCACATATATTTTAACTATATTGAAGATTCTTGATGCTATCTTTTCTTTTTTACTGTGCTGTACTTGCCTTTCTGTGTTCTATAAGGGGTGGGAGCTGTCAGGCAGCTATCCAATTTAAGCTTGGGATGCTAGTTCTTGACTTCATATCCTTTACAGTTTCGGCCTGGAAAGGGCCTTTACAGTGGCTTTTCAAATGACTTCAACCCAAGGCAAAAATCTCCCTGAAGATAACTGTGAGTTTTGACTTGACTCTGCTAATACGAATGTCCCATGCCAGAATTTGAGGGGAAGTATGATTTTCTGATATTTTTCTAAATAAAATTTTCTCACACATTTTGATTCTCAAAAGAGATTAGAACTGTTCCAGTTCTATTTCCCTCACATCAGAAGAGTCGTACTGTGCCTTAATGAACTTGCTATTATGAAATAAAAGTTCTTGAATGCAGTGTGATTAACTGTACTTCTGATAATAAAAACCAAAACAACTTTCAGTGTTACACAGTTAATTCCTTTCTAGAGTAAAGAAACAAACGTGAGATCACATATTTTTCCTTAACAAAGATTCCTGTTCTGTGGGAAGTACGATTTTTCTTAATTTGGAGAGGCTATTTCTAAAAGTTACTTATTACCAAATAGACCAGCATTTATTGGTTTTGCAAGAAATTCCACAAAAACTTATGTGAAGTGGTGATGGTGAGCATCACAAGAGCAGTGCTATCTTTGTGTAGTTACATTTGCAAGCATGTTAGTATAAATGGAGATTATGATCAAAATTATGCAAGTCTAGAAGCTATTTATAGTAGTCAAAAGGCTAAAAAAATGTTATGGGTGAAATATCTGTTGTTTAGGTGCCCTAAGATATAGGGAACTGAGCTAAATGTCTTTCCACAGAATTCCTAGTAAAGGACAAAAATTATGGAGTTGTCTTTCTCTCTCCTAAAATATCTTAGTACTACTCGTACGTGAGCTGTTGTCCTGGTGAAGTTCTACACCACTGTAGTCTCCTAAATAGCTGGTGGTATCACTGCTAAGGACAGCAGTGGTGACAGGATTTTACGTTACAAAAATAAATTTGAAACCAGGCTTAGAAGTTTAGTAGGGATAAATACGCAGGACAAAGTATTGAGGGAAAGGGTCAGTTTCTGCTCACGGCAAGTGGAAAGCTTACATGGGTTTCCGTGCCACGAATGTTCATATTCACGCTGTGCTACAGTACGAGCTGATTGTAGGAGTTGTGTTGATTTTGTGGTTGAAAGGATGGAAGTACAGTGTTTTAACAGATTGAAGGTTGTGTACGGAGGAATCTTCCGAATCCTCAGCCACTTTGGTTAAGTTCAGTGAATTCATTGTTTTATTCATGACACATCCTCATGTAACAGTACAGGTTTTAGAACTTGGCTTTATATCAGTCACGAGTGGTGTCCTTCAGGGCTCAGTTTTGGGGCCACTTCTGTTTAATATCTTTAACAATGATCTGGACGAGGGCAGCAAGTGCACCCTCAGTCAGTCAGCAGGCGACACCAAGTTGGGTGGGAGTGTTGATCTGCTTGAAGGTAGGATGGCTCTGCAGAGGGACCTGGACAGGCTGGATCCATGGGCTGAGGCCAAGGGTATGAGGTTCAAGAAGACCAAGTGCCGGGTCCTGCACTTGGGTCACAGCAACCCTGTGAACGCTACAGGCTGGGGGCAGAGTGGCTGGAGAGCTGGCTGGCGGAAAAGGACCTGGGGGTGTTGGTCGACACCGAGTTAAAAATTACCACTATACAATCTGTCGTGGAGGGAGTAAAAATACTGCTAGTGAGGTAGAGCTGAAATATAATAGCAAAACAATTATATGACTTGCTTCATGGGCCCAGTCTTTGTAAAGTCTCTTTCTATTAAAAGTTGCTTCTTTTCTACTCAGCATCCTTGAAGTTGTCATTCAAACTAATGTTCCCTGTGCATACGTTTAGAGAGAACAGCAAAAATAACCCAGGGAATCAAGCAGCTCTCGTTTATAAGAGTATAAACAGTGAAAAACTCTATTCTCCTTTCACCAGCAGCCACCTGGCTGGCAAGAAAGCTCTCAGACTAACCCAGAGGGTCAAAGGGATCTCTTGGGGCAGAGGCCCCTTTTCTCTGACTGCCAGCTTGGCTGCAGGCTCCTCGCCCTTTCTTGCTAATTGCGGTGTCATTCAACAAGAGATGCTCTGGTTCATAAACCCGCAGGAAAGCAGGGCTGTAACTCTAGACAGCTCCGGGCAGCTGAGGCAGGAAGGTGAGGCCGCAGGACGTGAGCTTCTTTGTCACGGTAACATGCACAAAACTTGGGCTGGCATCTTGTCTTACTCTCAAAGCTTCTGCCTGGT
The DNA here is from genome assembly GCA_013398915.1 of Dromas ardeola. Lineage (NCBI taxonomy): Eukaryota > Metazoa > Chordata > Aves > Charadriiformes > Dromadidae > Dromas > Dromas ardeola. The sequence goes on from VYZM01003660.1 coordinate 432,062, forward strand.
CAGCCTAAACTAATTGCAGAAATCTAGATAGAGAGTGGAAAACCACGTGAATTTGGAAGAACTCGGTGTACAGAGCCTGTGTTGATGGTGTTGCTCAAATAATTAGAAATAAGTACAGAGTGGCAATATGATTTGTGTGATCCAAGACATCAGAGCACAGTTTCTCTGCGCTCTTTTCCCTCCGCTGCACCCTTAGCAGTAGAGCATCTCTCCCTGCAGTTTGCCTGCTGGACCGAAACGTGAAAGCTGCTGATTCAAAACACGTCTGAAATTGATTTTCATGGCTGCGTGGTCTAAAATGTCTGATAGAGAAAGATCGGGATGTTATTATGTTGTGTTACGAGATACACAGCGTATGTATTTCTGAAGTCATGTACTTTAGAAGCTGGGTAACAACTTCTTAAACCACAGTGTTACCATTTAAAAGCTGCCCATGTGGCCGTGTATATTAAATTAATTCCTTCCCTTGCTCTTGAGCTAATGCTTAGTGGACACTGATAACAACCCTTGTATTTGATAGCGATGACAGCGATGCCGTGTTAGCGTCGCAGCAGAGATGTGGAAGGCTGGCTGATGGAGGAGAATGAGCCATATCTATGTGAATTAACTGGTGAGCGGATACTCGAGGGCTGAAATACCTCACTTGATCTAAAATGAAACATTCCGTGTATGGATGTTTTTGCATATTCATTCTGCTAGCAAAATAGGACAATTGCACACAAAATTTTCAAACATTTCTGGATTTTTTTCCCCCAGTTTTTCTTACACAAAGCCAAAATCCAGACACAATTACTAATGTTCTCTCTGAATAGCTGTTTTTACCACATATGCATCAGTATTTATTTTTTTACTTTACTACGCACACGAAAGTCATGGTCAGGAATTAAGCTTTCCTTTTAAACAGCAGACTTTTAGGCTGGTTTGTTAGCACCCACTAGGAAATCCATAGAGATAGCCCAAAGCTTGAAAACTTGCATTTTCGTAGCTTGCGTCTCCATCGCTTTCATGGCTCTTGACAAAGTCTTGCTGAGTAGAGCCAGAGCACAAACCCAGTACTCTTGAGTTGAAACCGAGGTATCCTCCTGTTATCACAGAGCTTTGATTAGTTATTAACGCTCAGGATGTAATGCAAAATCGTGTAGCGGTAAATTATTTCCTAAGGAAATTAGTTCTGCTGCTGCGGGACTGGCCTGTGTGTGCTATTGGGGAAAAAAACCCTCGGTAGCGCACACTCACACGCTGGCTGTATTGTTTGGCCTTTAGTATCAATATTTCATTGCATGTTATTGCTCTCATTGAATGCATTTTTATTTTTATTTTTTTTCTAAGCTTGAAAAAAGCATCGGATGGCAGGGTACTACTGAAGGCTAGGTGTGCTGTGAAAGGGACCGTGATGGTGTGGCCAGAAAAGCATCCTCTGTGCAATTGCTATGTCATGTCAGCAATTAGCATTAAGGTCAGTCAGAATTTCCAGCCGAGAAAACTAATTGCAGCTAAGGTATTAATATTCCTGCAGTTTATTTTAAGTGATTGCTTTTCCTCTTCAAGCATAACTTCGGCAGGGCTAACTAATTTTAATTGCAATTAGAAGTGGCGAAATGCTGTTGTTTTGACCCTGCTATTAAAACCATTGGCCAAAGAACTTCAGCCATCAAGAGCTCAGCTACACCTGAGCACTGATTGCTGCCTCTGATATGACCTGGCCTTTTTTCTTTAAAAAAAAAAAACAAAAAAACAACTTTTGGGGGCATTTGGTCAGCTGCTTTAAATTATTTCATTGAAGCCAGCAGACCTGCTTTAATTTTCACCAAATAAAGGTACAGATCATCATACTTTAATCTTATCAAGGAAGGTTAAAGGTTGCCATGCGTGCGTCCTTTCTGCTTGCTGTTCTGAACGGGTCACTTGGAGCCTTTTGTGCCCTTACGTTTCTGTGCAGGCTGGCACTTGCATAGGGGACCTTTTCCATAAATCTGGAAGTTGTCCAGGAGCTACATGCCCATATGCACACGCGCACCCGAGGCTCACAGCAGCTGCTTGGTGACGACAGTATCATGGATCAGCTGCGAGAATGAGTTATGTGTTGGCTTTTTCATAGGATCCTGCTCTGTTATAATTCCCTTTGTTTCCAGGGGAATAACGGCATCTGACAGCCCTCTTTGTCAGGAGCAGCTCTTTGCCAGGGGATACATGCAGCGTTGATGATACATAGTGCTTAGGCTCATTTTAGAGATGGAAAGTTTATTCTTGCCGTGTGAGGGTTTTCTGTGCCCCGTTAATACGCAGGGTTTAACCCTGGGGTATGTACACCAACATGTGCCTTAACCAGGTGACTGAGACCGAATCGTTTACTCATGATCACATCCCAAACATTACACTCAAATACAAAAAACCTCTTAAAATAAATTCTAGCAGCAGCACAGCAAAGCTGGATTTGCTGCAAGACACCAAAAAAATTCCATTTTCTTGTTAAACAGCTGCCCCTCCCTCACCTAGTGGTTATGGGGAGGCTGGTTTTCCGCAGGTGGGTAATGAGGGCTCAACGCCCTGCAGCTGGTCCCCCCAGTCCTGCCCATCCTCCTGCAGCACAGCCCTGCGGTGGGACCTCTCTCGCTCAGCTGCTGAACTAATTAATCCTGCCCCTTCTGAGGGGGTTTGGTAGATGCGGTGTCGCCTCGGCGTGGGTAAGTTGTCTCTGGGAAATGCTCTTGGCCTTTCAGCTCTGAATATTGTGAAAATAATTCAAATTGCTGTATGAGTACTTGGGTCTCGGGACAGTGAAGACCCTATAAATGTCCTACAGGGTTTGGAGGGGTTTTGTCTGGGCTTGTGCTGGGGGGGAGGACGGGGCTCAGGAGAAGGGCAGTCCAGCGGCTGCAAACCTCCTGCGCTCCCTCTGAGGAGACCCAAGCGTGACGTCTGACGTGGTCTTTGCTGAGAAGCTGATGTGGTGACAGGAGAAAAAAAGCCTCAAGGCATTCAGTGAGATCAAGTGTTGCTAAAATCCGTGGGTGGTTTTGTACCGGCTGGGTTTTCCCGAGGGCTGACTTTGCTGCAGAGACCACCCGGAGCCTGCAGCTGATACACCATCATGGTCTCTTTGCTCAGGAAAACCCAAAGTTGAAAAATCTTGACCCAAGTAATTTACTAATTTGAACAGAACTTAAACACTGGAGTGGAGCTGAGAAGCTCATGATAAACATACTTATTTTCAGGACTGCTTTGTTTACGAGCAGGAGTTAGATATATTTCTCATTTTATTTTGTCCAGTGATCTTTGCTCGCTCTAAGGGTGGGAGTGTTGTGTGATAAATATGTTTTAAATCCAGAAGCGCGTGAAGTTTCAAGAATATTGAAAAATAGAGGTTGGTGATAAATAGTAAGATGAGAAGACCCAGAGGTGCAGGTGTGTGGAGTCACAGAAAAGGAAATTTTTGTGGGAGGGGGGAAGGCAGGATCATTGCTGACTTGGTGCTTTGGAGTCTGGAAGAGATGAGCAAGAGATCAGAAAAGTTCAGAATTTAGAGACAAAAGCATAGAAAATAACATTAGTAATTCTTACAGGCAGGAATCAGAGTAGGAATCAAAGGAAATCCGGGTATTTAGCTCCATCCTATTATTTATGAAAGTTGTCCAGAGCAATGCCTGACTCTCAGCTCGGGGATTTCCCGACAAGCCGACATCCTCCTGCGTGTGCCGGCAGGGTTCAGGTGATGGGACCCCCCGGTCCTGCCCCTTCTCCTCCTGCTGCTTCTCTGATCCCCACCATCAACACAAAACATGACCAAGGAGTTCCTAAAACACCTCATGGGAGTACTGCTTGTGCGGGTGTGCCTCTCTCCCAGCGTCTTGTCCCTTCCCGAGGGAAAGTGTCCCGTTCAATGACCCAAATATTCCACAGAAATGGGGTCAAACGTGGGGCTGGCCCACCCAGCGCGTGGGGTTTGATCTTTGCAGCCTGCAAAGCCACTGCTCTTCCAGCTCATCTCGTTAAAGACACGAGAGCCACGCACCTCCTATTGCTTTGCCAGTTTTCTTTTTTCTTTTTTAACTAAAACCTCAATAATACGTAGTTAGTTGTTCTATTTGGAAAACTATTTATTAGGCACTACGGTGTGGACCATAGACTTTCACTACAGGGTGTGCGTGTTCAGCAGCGGTCCGTGACCCACTCCTCCTTCTCCATATGGATGTCCTGAACTCATTTTTCTGAAGAGACATATATATATGGCATATAATATATATAAATAAGTATGGTACTTACAGACCAGTGGCTAGTAGCGAGCCTGCCTGGCTCTTACACAAGTCGAGGTTTTTGCCTGTATGCACAGGGTCAGAGACTGAAAATTGGTCTTTGAACATAGAAATCCTGTATAAAGGAGGATTTTCACAAATGGAATTAATAGATCGGGTTAACTGTTATGCCACATATTGGCAAATTTTGGATATTTTCTCTCTCTGCCAGCCGTTTGTTATCATTAATTTTCTGCTGGGTCTGACGCTGGAGAATTGCTGCAGAGTCGCTGGACATTTGGTGTTGGAAGGAGCCTCGGGAGGCCGCCGGGTCCAACCCCTGCTCGGCCAGCTAGGGAGTGGGGGCGTCTGAAAAGACACCGAATGGCGATGTCTTTGAATCATTGATGCCATTTTGTCGAGGAGGAAAATATCAATAAAATGAACCCCTTCCATCCCTGCTCCTGCCTACTCCTCGGAAAAAAATGGTTCTGAAAACCTGTTGACAGTATCCCACTGAAAACTGAACTGAAAAAGCTTCTATTATTCCCAAATTTGTAGTGTAATGAAGGAGGTCTTCTGCTATACGCTAATGCCCACAGCAAGGGTAAGAAATAGCCAGGTTTTTTTTCTCTTGACAAGTATCGCACTATTAAGGAATGGTCTCTCCTGGAGAAAAGCCGAGGGCTGGTGGTGGAGCTCTGAGCCCGGCAGCCAAATCTTGAAATCCACATGAAACCCAGGATTAAATAATAGTTGTGAAGTGACTGTGGCTTTTATCTTCCACGGGCTGCTGCGGTGCCTTTAAAATAGTAGCCCTTCACCTTGGCAATGGCAATTCTTGCTTTAGGGTCTTTTTGTTTTTCGGTAGGGCTCAGGCTGGGATTTCAGGAGCTGCACAAACACAAAGGTGCCATCGGCGTGGAGGCTGATGGGGGAAACCTAACAGGATTAGGAGACTGAAATTTCATGCAGCTGGGTTTTATGCTTCACCGAGAAAGTATTCTCTACCGCTAAAACCGCAGCGGCTGGCAGATTGGAAAAGCTTGAAGAAAAGCAAATGTGGTCTGAGGGCTGGACTGTGGGGAGGGTTTTATGTCTAAGAGAGACGCAGCGATATCCCGCAGGGACTAAGTGGTGACGGGTGGAAAATGTTGGGAAACTAACTTGTTGGAAGGTGTTTCCCCTGGCGACAACTCAAAATTTTGGTTAGTGGGATGTTTTCAGGTGACAACCCATCATTTTGGTTGTAAAAAAGCCATGTATGGGCACATGTGTTGTAGCCTACCTTGTGCTTCGGTTGCTAAGACATTAGTTGAGGATGAACAGCAGGAAATACCCATCCCAGGTGGTCCTTTACGGGGTCAGCAAAATCAACCCCGCATTATTCTGTTCTTCTGACGCAGGCTTTAGGTGCAGCTCTTTTCTTTGGCTGTCCAGGTACAGCGCTGCATGGCACACAGGCTCACAACAGGAGGATTATTTTCATTTTTACGGGAAAAACTTGGGCAAGTTACCCCTTTGAAATAGTTACCTACTTCAAATATTCAGAAAGGCCTGGGCTGGCAGCCCCTTGCTGTGGTCCCAAATCAACACTTTTTGGGTCGGAGGGTGGGGTTAGTGATTTCTGACACATGTGGACTGACGAGGTTGAGCCTGTCGTCAGCAGAGCTTGATAGACACAGCTGTAGCCCAACTAAAAGCTGTTTCAATTTTACATTGGAGAGTAGTGAAATGTTTATAAACATCAGTGAAGCTGGCTCTTTCAGGCTGCTTTTCTCAGCACAAAAAACCTCTGGTAGGTGTTTTTTGACAGCTTGATATCGCTTTGTTCTGCCAGTACCCTCACCCCCATGGTGTGTTTGTTTGCCTTTCTTGTGGATAGGCTTCATCATGTTGACGATATCCTGCTTTTTTTTAGTCTAAGACTTGCAAGGTTGAGCTCTGTGTGATGAAATGTGTAAGCGTTAGCTGTCTAAAAGCCTGATGAAATCTTAAAAAAAGCTATAGGAAACCTTAAACCCTCTAAATACATGTAAGTTGAAAGAGATATATTTAAAATTATTTCAAATATAAAATGTCAGCGCTAAAGGAATGACGTTATTAGATCAGCCTGGGCAACAGGTGGCTGATGGTTGGCTAAGGAGGAATCTAAGTGGACTTTGGGATTCATGTCAAGGGGAATCCCACTCAGAGATGAGCAAAGAGACATTGGTACGAGAACCAATCGAATGATCTAATGAGGTTGGCAACAAAAATCAGAAGCCCATTTTGACACGCATCTGGAATTGTAATGCTGTGGGGTATACAAGGACTTTGATTCAGAGGGCTGGTTCCCATCTCATTTTTTTTTTAAATTCTGAATTGATACCACTTCGGGCATTGCCATTTCCAAGGTTTGCACCTATGGATCGTGAGAGTTAACTTATGCTTGCCATTGATTGCATAATACGCATGTTTTAAGTATATTTTTCATTTCCTTTCTTGCTAGCTACATATAGGTATGGTGATACCATTTACCAGAGTCAGAGTTCAACTTGTTGGCAGTTTCTTGGTGGAAGGAGCAAGTTGTGATGCAATTCTCTCCCCGGCCTGGAAGGGGAACCTCCTGGCTTTAGTGGCATAGCACTTGGGGCATAACCTTTGCTGGTGGCTTGAGCCTTTTTAAGGGTGAAAAAATGCTCGCAGAAGCTTTGCTTTTCCAGTTAGTCCAAACTGGGTTTTTTGGGGGGGGACTGTGCTGAATTTTGGCTTGCAATGGAGGAGAGGTTCCTGGGGTCTGAAAAAATTATTGGTGATTACAGGTACTGCAAACAGGAGGGTCAGCATCGCTTTGGGTGCTGCGGGGCAGAGGTACCGGGCAGGTTTTGCATGAACTGGGTTGCTGAAAGCTACACTGGGCTGCTTGATGCCCACAAAAGCAGGCGAAGGCTGTGTCTAGTGGCATTTAAGGGGAGGAGAAGAGCTACACAATTAAGTAGCATCGTCTTTACTGACAATTAATTCAACTGCTTTGCAGAAATGAAAGCAAAGCGTTTGTTAGCTAACATCTGCCATCTGCTCACGGCGCTGGAATGCCGAAAATCAGTAATTGAAGCCATGAGCTCGAGAAGTGCTGCAAGGCTGTGTGCCCTGGGGGTTGTCGTGTCCCTGGCCCTGAGCAGGGACTGGCGTTTCCAGAGGCACCTCTTGAAATGGGATAACAAAATCTCTTCCTGCAAGGCATGTTTGTAAGCCAAAGGTGCACCAAACACTGAACCTCCGGAGAGAGACTTACTTGGGGACTACAGGGAAGTTGAGGAGCTGTAAGTCGATGTACTGTAGCTAACTCTGCTACTGCGAATTGCATTTATTCAAGTTAAAGATGCGAGAATTGGGGCAGTGCAGAAAGGCTGTGGGCAGCCGCCAGCAGCAGCCGGGGGAAGCCACCAGTGCTGGCAGCAAATCCCACATCTGGGACCAGACCCTTCGGCTCCGGGGGCCTTTGGATGTCTTTTCTGGTGAAGCGATGCTATGGGCTTGACTAATACCATTATTCTCCATCTGAAAAAGAAAGTGACATCCTACTGGGAAGTTCACACAACTATTTTGCAAACCGTTAATGAACCTCCCATTTAAGGTACCACCAGATTATTTTCATCACTAAGAGAGAACTGTTAGCATCTTGATGCTAAGCCTCCCTAAAGGCTCCTCCTGATGCTTTATGCACGTAGCATTAATTGCACATTGTACTCCCCATCAACACTGTTTTCCTGTTATTATATATACCCTTGCAAACATGGATTTATTATTTTTTGCCTTTGCTGCATCCCGGGGCCAGGAGAGCCTCAGCTCAGCCTTTCCCACTGCTGAAGCGGTGACTGAGATGGAAAGGCTTTTATCAGAACTCAGGAAAAACAAGTAAATTAATTTCTATACGTGTAGCATAAGGGGAAAAGAGATTGTTAGAATATCCCATAATACAGCTACAGTTTTTTTATGTTTTTGACTTATGTATCTCTTTATAACTTCTTTTTTTTTTTTTAACTTTGGGTTATACCTTCTTCATGTTACCCATAAATATCTTTGTCCAAAACCTTTCATCAGCTAAATGAAGTTGTTTCCATCCAAGTAAGTGCTGGTTTCAGGAGTGGAAATTAGAAATGAAACCTCCAGAACGCACTGGGACTAAGTAAGTGTGGCAGCACAACTATGGAACAACGTAAAGCTTTCCTAGGGAAAGGAAGATCTGGGTGTCACGAACTAAACAGGAACCTTCTCAGACTTATTTTATTCAAATGACCAATATAAAACAATTATTTGCAACAAATAACCATGGGAGCTCGACAGGAGGAAACGATGGGAAAGATTCATTAGCTACAGTGTAAGTTAAACCAAAATGCTCTAAATACAGCTCTTTGGGGGTTTTTTGGGTGGTTTGGGGTTTTTTTGTTTGTTTTTTTTTGCTAGTAGGACACCAGAGAGAGGAAAAGGGGACAGGGAAGCAGAGAGCAGTGTCCCAGGTGCAGGGGCTGGCACCGCACTGAAGAGCAGGGATGGTGATGGCAACTGTACGTGGTTATCAGACACCTCACATCATCTGAATATTTAAAACATTTATTTATACAAATGTACAGCATTTACAATAGTTAAAAAAATTAGAGATTTAAAAGGAATATTGCATATATAAATACGGTGCAGCTCAGCATTTATGTGCTTTTAAAAAACCCCAGCAGCTCTGTGGGCAGCCCGGGCCCAGCGACTTGCGGGCACAGGGGGGAAGCTGTGCCCGTTCCCCTCTTGCTCTCGGGCACCTTCATCTGCTCTTTTAAGCTCAATGTTGTCCATAATCCTGGTACCGGATAGGGCTCAGGTCCCTTTTGAAGGGCACAACTGCGGCACAGCGGTGGGGGAGCGGGACCAGCACAGCACAAGAACTGGGACTTTCACCATCGGCAGCAATGTCATGGTCAGAGCAAAGCTGGTGATGGGCTCAGGAGCAGCTCCTGCTCAGGTGTTTTCCAAAGCACCGGTCTCAGCAGAACCACGTGGCTGGCAAACAGACAGCCTAGGTGGGGTGTAGTACTCACAGCCCAGCTACTTTTTATAGGCACATCCGTCATGTGCCTGAGAAGGCATAATTTAACCATCCACCTCAGCATACAATGAATCAGCCCCTGAAATACCACATTTTCCTCCACTGACCACAAAGGGAGTAGAAGTAACTGGCTTGGCTTAATGCAACATCGATAACTAAATTTGCTGAGTGGCATCCTGGTCTTTGTGGGTAGAGGGTGCTACCAGGTACCCAAAAAGGTCTCTGGTCTCTCTGAGGTCTACCTAAACACAGGATGAAGGTCATGTCTGTTAGTGCACACGATGGGCCAGGTAGCACTAGAGCCTGTGTCCTCTCACTGCGGGTACCACACCTTGCATGGGGTGGTAGTGGTCCTGAAAGTCCAGCATCTTCTGAAGAAATCCAGCCGTTCCTGCAGCTCAGCCCATGTGGTTATACATATCTAGCTCAGAGTTACCATACCACAGGTTAGCCTTGTTAAATAACAATGAAACTGGAAGATAAATGGAAAATAGAGGGTGATGACATACAGAGAAGCCAGAAGACACAGGCAGAAACCTGACAGCGAGCCATTAACCAAAGCAGCCAGCTCATGTCAGGAGGTAACTTCTGCTTCTTGCTGCTGGTTACGTGTCTTATTGATTGACTCCTAAATGCAGGTGTTTAACAGCAAGGCCCAAAGTAAAAACAAAAATCCTTAAAACCTCCGGCTGAGCTGCCACCACCAGCATGTGAGCCCTGAGATGGTGGGGAGCTCCCCACGAGGTCCTACTGCTGGCCACGTGCAGGATGGCCCAAGCCTCGAGCCCACCTTGGTTGAACAGGTAAGCGAGATGTTCCCGAGTAATCCCAGACTTCCCAAGCTTCCACATCCCGCTGGCTTTCCAACACAGGTTCTCAAAGCACGTGTCCTGGATCTGAGCCTGCTCCTACACAACAGCTCTGCCATTGCAGAAAACCTGTTTAACCCCCAGCCCAGGAGAGAAGCTGAACTGCTGAGTGAGGGCCCTCCGGACTTAAACTCTTCCATTTCACGGGATAATAGTAATAATAAATATTTAAATTCCTGCTGGAGAAGCCGTAACCCTCCACCCTCATTGTCCCCAGCCCCTACAGAGCGAGTACCTGGCACAGCTCTGCTGGAGCGAGATGCAGAGGAGGGAACAGGCTTTAGGAAGTCCGCAGGGTGCATTTTTTCAGGGTCTCTCCAGAGATAGGTCTGACTTGCATAAAATAACAGATTGCAACTACCCTGTCACTAGCCATCTGTGAGCAAGTCACAGGAGAGCTGAAAGGACACCAAAACGCAAGGTTTGTGAGGGAGGTCAGCTAGCCTGTCCTCAAAAATGTTAGTTTCATATAAAAAGTTTAAAAAAAAAAAAAAAGGAAAGAAACAGCATTTGAAGTTCAGTTTTCACAATGAAGTATATATACATTTTAAAAAACATCGCTCAGTGAAGCACAGTGAGGCTTCCAGCGGGCTTTCCTCTCAGAGACATCACCTGAGACTAAATTGCGAGTGAGCATCGCTCTCAGTCCTCCACCTCCTCCTTTGCCTCCAGTAAAACTCCCCCGAGTGCAAGCGGAGTTCACTCCAAAGGACACAGAACTCAAGACCTTGCATGCTCAGAGCTGCAGTTTTCCAGCTCTTAACGGTATCCAACACGGGCGCTGCCGAACGGGGGCTTGCTGGGAGCCCCGCAAAGCACCGAAGAGGTTTGCAAAGCATTTGGATTCCAGCACGGGCCAGCTGCACCTGCCTTTCACTGTGTAACTCGCCAAAAAAGCTCTTCAGAGCAAAAGCAACTTGATAAGGCGCAAGTTACCTTGGAGCACGACTAGCCAAAAGTTAACACATAAAAGAACCATTTATAGTGATTTTTTTTTTTTTTTAAAGCAAACGAATAAAAATGATAAAAAAGTTTGGTTTAACTTTAAAACAAGTCCATGGACACCCTGCTTTTATTACTGACCTTGCAAAACAAAGCTGATGCTTTTTCAATAGTGATGCAAACCATTATATATATATATATTTATGATAATTTATATATTACAGGCTTACCCACTTGCAAAACAACCATTTTGCCTAGCAATAGCAGTTTTAAGAATCTTTTAAACACTTTAGAGCCTACTCAACGTACAAAAATAAATATTGCATACATGATTTCCGAGCAACACAGGTCACCAAAATGCGGCTGTAGCTAGCAATAGTCCATCCTCCGTCGTGGGAGCGCACTAAATAAAATAAGGGAAGCTATTCAGGATCGACTCTTTCTCGTGCTGGAGGACTGGGTGCCAAAATGTGGAAATATGTAAAGCCCCAAAACACCAGAAACCCGTTGGCTTGGGAGGCACCGGCATCCCAACGCACCAGTTCTCCTCTCGGGAGAGGGTCAGGGACCACGCACCCGCCTCCTCTCTAGTCACGCTTCAGGAAGAGAGTTTTTAGAGTTTTTCTGGTTTGCCTTATAAACCAAAGTGTTTTTCTGCCCATCCCAGTGTGTGTTGTTACGGGGGTGGCGGCTCTTCGTGCTGCTGGTGGAACCTCGGAGGAAGCATCTGGGCGCGATGCTGCCCTGTTCCCAGCTGCTCCTTTGTCCTCATCCTTTCCAGCTTCTGCTGCCTTGCTACAAACTCCTGCCCTCTCCCGGAGGAGGAGATGTGGGGAGACTGCAAAGACCTACTGACTATATATTATTTACCTTATGGTCTCAAAACAGGTTAAGGAGACACCGGCATTAGTGCTGTGACGAATTATAAGAATGTTTCAAATGCATAAGTGGTGATAATAGCAGCTGGCAGTGATACAGTACTTTTAAATAACGTTTCTTCATGGAGGAAAGACAGGAGTTAAGAAAAGTCTATATATCAGTCTCAGCTGTGGATTCTGGGAATGTTTTGCATGAGTTTCTTCAGAAAAAAGTAGAGAAACCACATGATGGTTTTACCGCCTTCAAATGCGTCAACATCCCAGGCTCGCTAGTTCATCATTAACAACAAATCAGGAGGAAATCCAGTCTTACAAAGAACTCCGAAGCGCAGGCTCGGCGGGGAGAGGCTGGACGTGGGCGCAGATGTCCTCAGCCAGCTCAGCTGTCCGGGCCCGCCGCGCGTGGCAGCGTCACCCAGTGCTGGGACACCAGCCCCAGCCAGAGACAGGCCGTCGTCAGCAGGGCGGGATGCGGGAGCCGCTGCGTCTTGTTGAGGGGGGAGAGGGTGGTGAACACGGCGTCCGTCGTGTTCCTCGGCAGGGGCAAGTTGCAGATGCTTCCTTCGCAGCAGGAGGTGCAGACCTGAAAGAAAACGGGTTATAACTTGGTTATTTGAAAAATACATATACCACTGAATAAAGGCATAGGGAAAATAATAGGGCATTTGCAAAGGAGCACAGTGACCAGTCTTGGCGGGGGGGGGGGGGG